>RXOD01004923.1:0-17160 GCA_005223375.1 Amoebophrya sp. AT5.2
TCTAGGATCGGCAGTAGGATTAGACTCCAACTGTTACGCCCCCACGGCCCACGAGAAAGCTGCGCTGTTCAATCAATCGGTGATCGGTGTTGGCCCCTATCGCTGAGAAAATTGCAGCCATACGAAGCTGGCAGCGACCCTTCTCATTCGGGTATCGTTGCGTGATGACCATCACTGACCGGAACAAGGTGACAGCCGGGATCTGCTAAGGGCTAAACCTAAACCGCTCCCCCCATGCAGTCGCTCAGCTTCATTTTTTTTTTTTTTGAAAAAATCTTCAACGACCTGGATTTTTTCAACCTCTAAGTACGAGTTCCGCGATGGCCGGCACGCAGCGCCGTCTGAAAGAGATCACGAAGTCCCAGAGCGCGAAGTGTATGAAGAGACCAGGTGGTAAGTATTAAGCAAGTGGCAAGTACTAGGTGCGTGATGGGTCCCCACTTGGGTGGCGGATTGCCCTAGGTGGCGAGTGCGAAAAGGCGCTCCGAACCGCCCGGCGCGAGTTTCAGAGATGCCCCATTGTGGGGGGTAGGGGGTGGCGGCCACGGGAGATCGATGAGCCATTGGAAGGTAGAGGGAAGGGCTGGGGGAAAGCCACTGACTACCTAGAATGGTGATAGAGCCGAAAAACAGGGCAAAAGAGGGCGGTCATGGTGGCGAGTGGTTGTCAGCTATAGGGAAGGCGCAGGAGAAGGAGTGCCAACCCTGCCGACCGCGAGAAACCGCCCGCGTTGCTGCTGCAGACCTGCTCCTGTTGGGACCCCCAAATCCAAAGCGGACCCCGGAGAGCCCCCAAAAAATTTCACTTACAACCACTTAGGCACTTACCACCTGGCCCCACCATAAACTGCTTGCTGTGCTACATCTTCACGCTTATCGTCGTGATCGTGGTGCTGCTCCTCACGTGGTGAGTATCTTTACTTACTAAAGCATTCATTGCGATAAAAGGCAAAGGCGGCTCCTGAGGACTTCGGGAACGATAGATCGATCCGGGAACCCAATAAACAAGTGCAGTCTACAACTCCGTGCGATCTCATGTCGCTGTCTTGAATTTTGTCGCAACCACACTTGATTTACTTGTTGTATGTGCAGCAGCACGAGGACGAGCAGCTCGCACTTCTCCCTTGGAGTTAGATGATTGATTGGCACATGAAATAAAAGTTACAGTGGAAAATTCGCAGACGCGCTACACATTTACTTTCGGAAACGGTTGAATCAGTGATCGGTGACTAGCGGGTCGTTCGTTACTTCCACCTCCGACAGGCACGCCGTCGCCGTGATAGTTAATGTTGAGAACAAAGAACAATAAAAATAGAATTCAAATAAGTCAGCGCTAGTTTAGAAGTACTTCAAAAAATTGATATGATTTCCGCGATCCTTGAAAATCAACTCGGTTTTTTTCCCGTGCGTTTGCACTTTCTGCATGCCGCGCAATGCTCCCGCAACGGAATCCATCATCGAGTGATGAGCGCTAGCCCTCGTCGATGAACAGCGCAAATCGAAAAAATCAGATCAAAGTTACTCTTCATGATCTGTTGTCGTGCGACCACCTACTAGTCAAAATGTGAAAATTATAAAACTCATCGCCTCGTCGATCCACCTCGATGACAAACACAAAACAGAATTCGTTTGACACCAATTTTTGAATCGAAGATTCAACCCCTCTTTCTTTCCTAGACGGTCCCCACCACAACCACTACCACACGCTTTGCAGCAGCGAGACTCAAAGTCAAGATCAACAGAAAACACCAAAAAATCACCAGCAGGAAGCATCTTTTTTTCGCATCGTCAGATAAGAAATAGAAACCAGATTGACAGTAATAAAGTCAACATTGCAATCTCGAGCTTAGGTCCAGTTTTCCATCGCCAGCAAAACCAAAAACAAAATGGCTTTCCGAGGGAGAGGACGCAGTGACAGCCGGGGACGCCGTGGTTTGATTTTTTAGAACAACCCCAATTCCTTCCCCCTGGTTTCGGCTATCCGCGGGAGCAGTGTCGTGCCGCTGTGATTCTGCGTGCGGATGTGTGTCTGCGGAGGTGCAGCAAGAGAGGTCGCGATCGCCTGATAAGCGACTGCGGGGTCCTCCGACGCTGACGTGGTGGCTGATCATATTGAGTGGTGGTTCACCCTGAGTCTGGGGTGCTTTCCGCCTGTGCCTAGTAATCGATCGGCTGCTGTGGTGCATCGATCCCCCGGGGCACCACGCCACTACTCAATCTCGTCTCGCGCGACAGCTGCTCGCCATGAGCAAGCGAAGTTTGCGCGAAGAAAGAGAAAAAATCAGACCACGATCTTCATGGGACATCGAGACACACATCTCCTATCGCGCAAAGAAAGAATCACCTTCACCACGACCTTCCGCATCCGGCCAGGATTTTTGTTTGATTATGCAGATCAATTTTTTTGACAATACCATCAACGTCATCTCGCCTAAAACAGCGAAGCACCTCCTAAGTGGACTCCAAGGAGATGGACCAACATCAATCTCAATACGAGCCTTATCGGCAATATCATACAGAGCACAAATAAAGCAGATGAACTGGCCGCAGCTTAGAAGACAGCCGCGCTGCTGCCACCGACAACGTGGTCCGGGCTCGTCCTTGTGTTTGCCCGGGAGGTGACCAGACATCTGTCTCGATGTAAGGCAGAGGCTCTGCATCTTCCTATGTGGCCAACACCTCCACGACGACGGGCCGCGCCATTTTTGATGAAGATGATGAAGTGTTGATTGATAGCGCGTGTGCCGGCGAGACGTAGACGTGGTTGCCAAGAGAACCGTACAGACGAAGTCGTGGCAATTGCATATCGTCGATGCACGTGTTACAACATCTATACTATCATCAATCGAATCAATCCGATCTTGCACGTGGCAGAAGTGTGCAGGCGGACGGCTGTGGTCGTGCAATTGGGCTTCCTTCATATTCCTCCGCGGCCGCTGACCTCAGATTTCTCGCGCCGCGATCCTATGATGTGATCGCGTGGTGCGTTTTGGTTCAGTGATGTCGTGGCAGAAAATGAAGACCGTGGCTCCTCGTCGTGTCACTATGTGTAGTGTCTGGTCGGCACAGCAGCAGACCGCCGCTGACTCCTGCGGACGAGGCCCAGGTCGTTGTGCTCACCAAAGTAGTTCCGTAGCAGCTGTTGGCGCGACCAGCATGAAGTGAAGATCAACAATCTACGTATTAAAAATTCATCATTGGGTTTCATTCAGACGACCGTTTCGGAGGTCGGGGCGGACGCTCCCCCCGCCGGGATCGCTTCGATGACCGCGACCGTGGTTTCGGTGGCTTTGGGGGCGGTGGTAAGAAGGGCGGAGGCAAGAGTTCCGGGCTCGGAGCCAACCTCCGGCCGGTCGATTGGAGCCGGGAACGCCTCAACCCGGTCCAAAAGAACTTCTACGTCGAGTCGGAAGCGGTGCAGCGCATGACGCCCCAGGAAGTGGACGCGTGGAGAGCCGAAAAATCCATCGCGGTCGTCAACGACGGGTATGAGCTTTTTCAGCTGCTAATGTAGTACGATCACAGATGCAAACTACCTTCACCTCCCTCATCGCAATCACATGCATGGAAATCTTCACAATGTTGAACTCGTCCAAAGAATAAATTGAAACTTCAAGAACTTGAGTCTCTTTCTAGCTCTACGCGGCCGCTTAGGCCTACGCCTACGCGAGGACCATTCATTTTCATTGTTCAGTGAAATAGTAAAGAAAGTAACAACAACCTCAACCAAAACCTCCAATAGATACCGAGCGATATAATCGTAAATGGGCATCGGCACAAGAACTCTCCAATAATTTGACAATCTATCAGCGGCTACCCGTGCCCGAAGCCGATGCGTGCCTTCACTGATGGCGGGTTTCCGGCCTGCGTGATGGAGGCCATCGGCCGTGCTGGGTTTCAGGAGCCGAGTCCGATTCAGGCGCAGGGGTGGTCTGTCGCGCTTTCCGGTCGCGACATGATCGGTATTGCGGAAACGGGATCCGGAAAAACCCTGGCTTTTCTCCTCCCCGCGATGAAGCACATCCAGGCCCAGCCGCCACTCGCGGGGGGCGACGGACCGATTTGCCTGGTCCTGGCGCCCACGCGCGAACTCGCATGCCAGATCAAAACCGAAGTCGACAAATTCGGGGTACTTACTCTTTACTCGTCTTACTTTAAGATGAACTAAAAGCAAATTAATAGACTGCACTGCGCAACATGCAAAAATTAAAATGGCAACACCCCCACGAACAGGGTTCCCTCCGCAACACCTGTCTGTACGGCGGTGTGCCCAAGCATCCGCAGACCCGCGACCTCCGTGAGGGCCGGGAGATCGTGATCGCCACCCCCGGGCGCCTGATCGACATCCTCGACATGGGCGTGGTGAATCTGAAGCGCGTGACCTACCTCTGCCTCGACGAGGCCGACCGCATGCTGGACATGGGTTTCGAGGACCAGGTCCGGAAGATCTGCTCCCAGGTACGGCCCGACCGCCAGACCCTGCTCTGGTCCGCGACCTGGCCGAAATCCGTGCAGCACCTTGCCCGGGACCTCTGCAAGAACGTGCCAGTCCACATCAACATCGGGGCGCTGGACCTGAAAGCGAACCACCGCATCGAGCAGCGCGTCGAGGTGTTCCAAGGGTACGGGGCGGCGGACCAGAAAAGGAAGCGCTTGAATGCCTTGTTGGCGGAGCACATGTCCCAGAAGCACAAAATCATCATCTTCGCGGAAACCAAGCGAGGCTGCGACGACCTCACAAGGAACATGAGATACGACGGGTACTAAAAGAATAGATACAACGATGAACAACTCATGGGATGTAGTTTTTCTACAAACGTTTGAATATCTCTTCTACGTCTACCAAATCATCAATGAGTATGAATGTGGCAGCGATTACTGCGGCCTGTTTGGTTGGCATCTCTGTATCTGTTACTGTTGATCGGAACCACGGTGGTGAATAATCCTTTATCGCTCCCCTTCTGATGTTGATCGCAGGTACGCCGCTCTGTCGATCCACGGCGACAAGAAGCAGGAGGAGCGCGACTGGGTGTTGGCGGAGTTTCGTGCCGGCAGGCAGCCGATCCTGATCGCGACGGACGTGGCGGCGCGCGGGTTGGACGTGAAGGACATCAAGGTGGTTATCAACTTCGACATGCCCAACAATATCGAGGACTACGTGCACCGCATCGGACGAACCGGCAGAGCCGGGGCAGACGGTAATCAAAATCATTGACATGATGACTCTTGCAGCTTTTTATACCAACGTACCTTTCTACAGCTTGAATCCGAAATCACTTCTGCGGAAGCTTCCTCGATGAATGAATAAATTCACTGGCTTTCTACATCCCGCTCTCGTCCCCCAGGTATGGCGGTGAGTTTCATCACCCAGGACAAGGGTCGCTTGGCCCAGGACTTGGTCGGCATTATGAAGGAAGCCGGCCAGCCCGTTCCAGCGGAACTTCAGGAGCTGGCTGGGCGGGGGGGCTTCGGTGGCGGCAAGTCTTCCTTCGGCGGCGGCGGCAAGGGCAAGGGAAAGGGCAAATCCTCGTTTGGCGGGGGCGGCTCCTTCGGGGCAGCACCGGGCGGCTTCGGCGGAGGTGGCATGCAGAGATTCGCGCCGTACTGAGCAGCTATGTGAAAGGCGAACCGAAGATCGGAGGTTGGACAACTACAGCTACAGGGTTGATGACTTAGAGATTAAGAAAGTATTTGATTATACCGAGGATTCGTTTTTACTGATGCTGGACGAATGGACCGGAAAATCTAAAGCAAACGAGTGAACTTTTTTCGTTCGAAGAAAATGTTGGATAATCGATCTCGGGAGATATTGATTCGATGGTGGTACAACTTCTAGCTACGACCACGCAAAGACAAGCCAGTGCACCCCAGAACAAAACCCCTAGCACTTCTTTTACTTCTTGAGGGTTGCCTGAGGTCCAGCACATCAGTCCAACACTAAATGATTAAAACGCCAAGAATTAAGACTACTAGGTGGAGGACCACTGGTTGGCGCGAACTCTTTTTGACCACGAGACTCAATCGACATGGCAAGGACAAATGCGACATCTTCTAATCGTAATCCAAAACGACTTGTTGCGGAGGCGCGATGCGTCCTCAAAGCGACAGCTGGCTTAGGCTTAAGACAGGTCTTAGTTGACAGAAGAGACTTTTGAAAGCAGGGTGGGACACACCACCTATCATCTGAACTTTTTATCTGATATTTGCACGGGCGAAAAGAAGTGAACTTTCTGGGATGACGGCTGAATTACGGGAGATCTAATCCTCAGCCTTGACGGATAAACCTTCTGCGGGCGTTTTGAAACGAAACGAAGGAGCAAATGAAGAAACCGCCTCGCTGCGCTTCGCCTTTCTCTTCGGGATCGTGTAAGTGCAGGAACACCTCCGACTGGAGCTTGTGTGTGCCGGACCCCAACCCGGTTCTCTGCGTCTGCCGTAGTAGTAGCTAGGAGTTCGTCTCTGCCAGTGCGAGCACTGCCGTGTCGTCCTCGTTCTTTTCTCGCTGTTTCGTGAGTGCAGCTTCTCCACGGCTTTTTCGTCACTGTGCTTCCCGTCAATGAATCGCCTGCGTCTACTACTTTTTAGATAGCGGGAACGAAGTAATAGAGACGTGGCGCGCGGGCGTGGTGGAGGATGGCTCAGCATAACCGCCCTTCTTTTCTCGCGCGCGCCCGCGTCGCGAAGGACATTTTGTTCGGGAGCGGGAGCTTTTCCGAACTTGCCGCGAAAGAGGCAGGCAATGAGCCTCGGTACTTCCGTCCGAGAAAAACCAAATCCGCGCTCGCCGACGACCGGTTTTTCGATTTTTTCGATTCCTGGTACTTCAAGGTGCTGGACTCGAGCTACTACCGCCTCGCTGCCTACGCCGTGGTCACGTACTCGAGTATCTGCCTGTTCTTTAGCTTTCTCACGTGGCCGTTTGCGGAGAACATCAAGCTGTCGGCCGCGGAGGCCGACGGGAGTGCCGCCTCCGCCGGCAGCTCGTTCGCCGTCGCGCTGTCGTGGAGTGTGACGCACGTGATCACGATGGGCTACGGCCAATTCTCTCCCTACGACTTCGACAGAAGCGAGCCGGATTTGGGGCTGCTGTTCCTCGCAACGTTCCAGCAGTTCGTGGGCATTTTGGTCAACGTACTGGCGTTCAGCGTGATGGTGACGAAAATCCAACATCCGAGTGCGGCAATCGTGTTCGCGAGACAGGCGCTGGTGACGACGCGCAACGGGCAGCGGGTTTTACTCTTCCGCATCGGGAACCTGCGCTGCAACCACATCTTCATGCCCGCATTCAGGCTGAGCTTGCTGCGCAGCGAGAGAACAAAGGAAGGGGAACACTACATGAAGTGGCTGCCGCTGATCGTACTCTCAATGATTAAATTTGCTCTTGCTGAAGCTGCGCCTACGACACGTTGAGTTTGACGCAGAGCTAGTATCGCGATGACCATAGATAGAAGTAGAACTATCAATCTATGCGAACAAAATCAAAAATCATCTAGCGTCCTGCGTAAATGCAGGTAACCGAGATTCCCGTTGTGACCGCGGTGTGCGTGGCTGAGCATATCATCGACGGGGACTCCCCGCTCCAGGAACTCTCCGAGGAATGGATGGAGACACTGCAGTCCAATACGGACTTCGCTTTGTCGCTCACGTTCACTGGTCGCGACGGCGTTTACCATGATGATATCTGCGCGGCGCACCGCTACTTCCGCGACGACCTCGTGTTCGGGCGTTTGCGGTTTGCGGATACGATGGAGGTTGATCCGCGCAGCGTGAAGCACGCCGAAAAAACGGGCGGAAAGCCGCGAGTGTTCGCGAACTTCGACAAAATTGGAGACTTCGTCGACATTGGGGGCGGGGACGCGGACGAAGAGGAAGGGGACGAAGATGCGGAATCATCGTCGAAGGGGAGCAAAAACCTTCTCAAAGACAAAGTAGAGAAAGAGTTCCTACATCTAGCGAAATTCGAGGAAGGAGGAGCTGTGGGGGGCACCACGGGCGCGGGACGTTCGAACCAGATACAGATTGCGTCGCCCGGGGCGGTAGACGTCAGAATTCGGGCGGAAGGGGAAGCGGAAGGCCGCGAGGCGCTAGCAGTTGGAGAAGCTGGTGCCGGAGGTGGACAAGAAGTTTTTTTTCCGTTTCATCCAGACGAAGGCCAGAGCCTCATTTTGCCGATCGACGACGGCGCTCGGGGCTGGCAAACAAGCAGTGAGAACGTCATGCCAGCTGGTGGGCCTTCTCCGCATCATGGTCAACATCTTGTTCTTCCTGTCACGCTCGCGCCAGACCAGCCACTTCGCAACCGGCACCACCAGTCACCCGAACAAATAGAACAAGATCGCCCTGCGACCGCGACAGCGATGGCCTCGAATTTTTTCTCTACCGTATGCAATTTCAAGTACCAGTACGGCGGTAGCAGCTCGTCTTCCGCGAGTGGGTCGCGGGACTTCGGCCCCGAAGCCGGGGAAGCCGACGGCGCCTCGAATATTAAAGTCGCAAACAACATGCAGCTGCGCAGCCGCTCGACCGGCGAGTGCTTCGGGCAGCTCGAGCAGGACTTCTACTCGCTGCACACGACGGACGTGGGCTGTGTACCGAGTTGCTTCGAGCATCCGCTTCGCAACGTGGTGTACCTATTCTGCTCGGGGGACACCCGGGGAAGCCATAAGGACCTAGAAGCGCTTTACGGTGCGGGGGAGGACGGAGATGAGGACGAGGATGAAGTTCAAGTTGTAGAGGGCGGTACTAGTAGTGCGAGTGCTACTGGTCGTCGTGCAGAAGTAGAAGAAGGTGCTAGCGCTTCAGGAGCAGGTGAACATGGACGTGGGGCGGGTTGTAGTGAAGAACTCACTCTGTTCGGCGGCGAGGGGCTCCTCGTCAAATCCTGCTCAGTCTCCTCCGTCGTGGACACGCTGTTGAAGGCGGCGCGGATACCCCACCAGTGCGTGTGCACGGACATGCTGGAGAAGCCGAGCTGGGTCGTGAAAATGGGGAAAAAAGCGACCACGCCGGCCATTTTCTACAACGGAACGTACATGGAAGAATCGGCTGACATCCTTGAACTGATCGCAAGAGAGTTCGGCGAGTCGCACATTCGGAAATACCTCGCAGTGCCGGACGAAGCGGAGGCGGAGAAAAGATACACGGAGAGGAAGAAGGCATGGCTTGAGGAGAACCCGCCGGTTCCCGTTTCGACGGTTGCGGGAGGTGCGGCAACGCAGACGACAGCGGAGGGAGGAGAAATAAAGGCATCCGATCTACTTCCAGTCCCGAAAAAAACAGAAAAACAAGAAGTGCCACCACTGGCGGAACAAGCAGAAGCAGCACCCGCGGAAGCAGAAGCAATAAAACCCGCGGAAGCTGCAACTGCACTGCACAAGCCAACCGAGCCCGTCCCGATCCTCGTCGACATAAGCACGCCAGAGGCCGCGAAGCGCTCCGAGTTGCTTTCGCCGTCCAAGGCATCTGAGGTGGCGTCTCCGTCGCCGTCCAAAGACCCTGTAGCGGCAAAGTCACCGTTGAATGCAGCTGCGACATCTTCGAAGGTCGAGGATTCTCCCGCAAGTTGCGGGCTGCAGGATCGCCCGAGTTGGAAAATGTCTGCTACCAGTAGCGCCTCCTCTCGAAAACGCGAGGGAGACAAAAAATCAGTTGCCCCATCTTCGCCGCCTTCGAAAGAGAGCGGAACTGCTGGCGGGGATACGGGTACTACGGGTTCTAGTAGTGAGACGGCAAGGAAGAAGAGCGACCTTCGCGAGGGTCAGCACTCGTCCGCGCCGGCGGCTAGCACCACACCCGCCCCCCCGCCCACGCCGGTGTACCAAGACACGTTTCAGGATGTATACAAACACCTCCATCTGCACGCGCCGAGGGGGGAGGTGTTGCCGAAGTTCGTGATGGCCTGTATGATGACGAACGTGATGCTGGCCATTCGCACGAACATGGTCATGGCGCAGACCGTTCAGCTGCTCGAGGACCTAAGCGAGGTCGACGCGGACCTGGACGTCAAGCTCGAGGAGATGAAAAGCAGGCGAGGTGGCGGTGCTGCACTTGCATCTGGCGGAGGTGGCACCGTGGTCGTTGGAGACGTGGCGGAGGCGCTGGCGAAGCTGCGCGAGAGGCGAGAAGAGGTGCTGACGAAGCTAACATCCATGGACAAGGCGCGGAAGGTGGAAATACCCAAGCTGGCGAAGAACTTGGTTGACCTGTGGGCCTGCGTGGATGAGATCTACAAAAACAAGGCGAGTGGAAGTGGCAGGTGGCTGCACGGGGACGGGCAGCGGTTGAGCCTCGACGATTGCGTGATGCTGCCGATTCTGAACGTCACCGCAGGCTGCATGCTTTTCATGTACCCGATGGCGCGGCTCGGATGGCCCCCGCAGCTGCCTGGCCTGGATCTCGCGAGGGAGGAGGCCGCGGAAGGCGAGCCTGAAAAAGAAGAAGGTGAGCGGCCGCTTCTGCCGCCGCCGTACTACTTTGTCCACTCGAAACTCGCACCAGAAGGCGCAACAAGCACGTCGGGCGATGAAAACAATACGACCTGCGGACATCGGTTGTGGAACGGACGGGAGCTGATTCTCCCCACCGAGTCGGCGTCAGACGGAACCCAACAACCAGTACACCTCGGCGGCGCTTCCTTCGCTTGCTCCACGTCGTTTTGGACGCCGGGAACCGCGCTGAAGCTGCCGCACATCGAAAAGGCCCTGCGCGACTTCCAGCAAACCGACCTGTACCGCGCGGTGTGTCCCGGCGGACTGCCCTTCGTGTGGACCCGCAAACTGCTCGAGAAGAAGTCGCTGAAGATGTTTGGGTTCTCGCTCCCACCGAACGAAACCGCGGACCACTTGGCGGCGGTGCACGGGGACTTCTACCTCTTCCTGCAGAACGAAATCGTTTTGCCGGAATTCGTCCAGGCAAACAGGCAGGTCGCCGCGGCATTGGACGCGTTCGAAGCTGGGCACGCGGCGGACGTCGCGCAGGAGGCGGAACTGCAATCGGAAGCGGAAGCCGCCGGCGAAGGTGGTGGAGCTGCCGCTTTCGTCGACCGAGTGTCTGCGTCGGCGCGGCGGCAGGATGCGGCGGTCGTGAGTCGCGCGAAAGCTGCTGGCGGCAGCATTTCCAAGCCCGCAGGGAAGCGGGCTGTAAAGCGGCCCCCGCTGTTTCTCGAGGACCCGAACAACCCGCCGAAAGCGAACAAGGAAAGCAACACCAAGAGCGGAGGACGTTTTTTCGAAGACCTGTTGAAGCTGGATCCGCATTCCTACCGGTTGATCCACGCCGAAATCATGCGACTCAGCATGGAGCATAACGACCTGTTCGAGGAGTTCTTGCGCGATAACTTCGCAAGGTTAACGAAACTCCGCAAGCGAGCAGCCTGCGACAAGATGCGTGCGTGGATGCGGGGAAAACTCGGGATGACGAGTCCTCGTCGTGGGGGCGCCGGGGCTGGGCGTGGCGAGCGCGAGGAAGCGGGCGGGTCCGCGTCAGCTGGTGCTGGTGGCTCAGAAGGTGCGCAACTACAGGCTGAAATGCACGTCAACAACGCGGCTTCCGCGCGGTCCTCGCGCATCAAGTCGTCGAGTGGAGCTGCAGCCGCGGGCCCGTTTGGTCTTCTGGCCCCGCTTCAACGATCTCCTGCCCAACTACTTGCATATCAGCAAGCTCAGCAAGAAGAACTTCAACTACTGCACCAGCGGCAGCAGCAGCAGCTGATGTTTTCTCCCGTTCCGTTCGCTCCTAGTGAGCCTGGGGAGCTCCTGCAGCGGTCCATGATGTCGGCTGCGTCTTCGCGGCCCCCGCTGCCCCCGCCGACGACGTCGCAGAGTAGTTACAGGGACAACTACCACAACTACACCTACAACGACCCGCATAATCGCGCTCGCGGAGGCAACATTCAGCTCGGTGGGCACGACAGCCAGTCGACGTTGGGAGGTAGCGGAACGCCAACTCCGCAAGCCATGCTGATGCGCGAGCGGTTCACTACCCCACCTCTGGCATCGGAAGGACGAGGAGTTGGGAGCAGGGCGGCATCTAACGAGCCGAGTCGGTCCGCTCCGCTGCCCGCGGCAACCTCGCAGCCGCCGCCGGTCGCCGCAGAGGAACAAGAGGGGAAAATGAGCCGAGCGTCCTCCTCATCAAAGACGAAAACGACAGCGAAGGCCAAACCGAAGCCAACACTGAAGCGAGGGGGAAGCCTGGCAGGGGCGAATCTCTGCCTGTGACCGTAATGATACGACCGTGAACAATCGGACTCATTCCAAGAATCACCGCATTGATGTAGTCGCAGACGTGAGACGTCTGATGTCTCCTGAAAGTGATGTTGAGACCACAGTAAACATGTTGGACGATGACGGTGTCTTCATCTTCGAGGAGTATCGGTGATAGTGTTGGTCTTGTTCCTGCTTCCTCCATGCCAAAGTAGCGGCCGCCGCGGCGCACAGGGAAAACTAACGTCGTCACCGCCCACTTCCAGCATGAAATCCCAAAATGGCTTTCCGTCGCATGCATGGGAGATTGAACATCGACAGTCTCGTGATCTTCTTTCAGGTTAAGAAAGATCAATGCATGACTCGTACCTTCAGCTACCCGTTCAAAGTACTTAAAGAAGAACTGGACCTCGCTTTACCTCCGCCAGGCCTCAGTATACTATGCCTATCTCAACATACCATTCTGATAATTCTGCCAAGAAAAATACCGCAAGGAATCGACAGTCAGAGCCTCTGCCAAAGAAACAAGATCCTTAGATTTATTAGGAAAAAAACCACTCTCATTTTTGATCTCATAGCCGTAGGGGTAGGCTAGGGTAGGAGACTTCTCATTTTCTCGATATATGATTTTGACTCATGATAGTTAGACGCAAACCCACGCACGCACGACGATTACCATGATGATGATTTCCATCGTCCGACATTGACGATGACCATCACTCCTTCGCCGGCGTTTTTGTGCTCAGCGACCGGGATTTGTAGAGAATCGCGACCGCAGTATTTGTTCTAGCCTGACGAGGACTCATCTCACCCTCACGCCCGCCCAGC
This sequence comes from Amoebophrya sp. AT5.2, assembly GCA_005223375.1. Taxonomy (NCBI): domain Eukaryota; class Dinophyceae; order Syndiniales; family Amoebophryaceae; genus Amoebophrya; species Amoebophrya sp. AT5.2. The sequence goes on from RXOD01004923.1 coordinate 13,032, forward strand.
ACCATGGAGGAGTCCAAGATTGTGGAGCGAGTTCTCGAGTGCAGTTTCGAGCCCTCCAGTCCCCACTTCGTGAAGGCCGTCGTCGATCAGTTGACTGAGGCCGAAGCGCCCTCTTTCAACCGTGCCGACCTTATTGTCGAGGCGAAATGCGGGCTTCTCGCCCCGACGAGCCCCAACCCGCAGATGCGGCAGCTCGTCTACCTGCACTCGTGTTTTCTCCGCGCCGACGACTTCGCGAAGAAGTCGAAGGGCGTGACCGATGAGGTGAAGAAGAAGCTGCCGGATTTGATGCGGCTGCTCGCGCGGTACGCAAATCTGGTGCTCACGATGCCGGAGCTTTTCTCGGACCCGGACGGCAACGGCAACATGAGCGTGGTGGCCGGCTCCGCTTTGCTGCGCGAAATCTTCTGTCCGGGCAGCACTGCAGCCACAGCACCAGCAGGTGGGGGGTTGGGCTTAACGACGGGGACTGCGGGCGGGAGCAGCAGTAGTTCGACGATGGGCTCTGGCGCGCCTCAGGGCCAGCGTGTGTTTTCTCTGAACTTCACGCACCTGCTGGCGACGACGATAGTGGAGGAGCTCGATCCCCAGGACGATGCGGAGCAGACGGTGCGCAACCTGTTCGAGCCGGCACTGGACGAGCTGATGCAGCGGCTGAAGGGAAGGCAGTTCGCCGACCACAAGATGTACGACTTGGGCTTCTTCACGAGTCTGATGAAGACGAAGGGCTACCTCCCCAGGGTAGTCGCGAAGTACTCGAAGCAGTTTCTGCCGGAGGCGCAGAAATCGCTTTATTCCACCAAAATCGCGCCGCAGGGCTTCGTGCTGCAGATGGAGTCGATGATCGGCTCGCTGCTCTGCCCCACGACGATGGACACGCTGCTGTACAAAGAAAGTTCAGTGCGGAAAATGCACTTCGAAGGAGCAACGAAAAAAGGACACCGAACAGTGCAAGCGAGTCAAGGAACACTTCGGAGCACGCTGGGACAGGTTGAATTTTCTTCGTGGTTTTGGATGATAAACTACCAGCGTGCTGAATCTTCAAGCTTTAGAACTTCAGAACTACAGCGCCAACCATTTTTACACCTTCTCTTTCTCGCTATACTCTCTCTTACGACTGAATCGGCAGGTGATGGAGCAGGCTTTGGATGTGATCAATCCTCTTCTTCGCGCCGGCGACGAGAGTCGCGAGGGGGTGTTGAAATGGTTATCCGAGGCCCTGAAGGGGAACGAGCCCCGCGCGAAGGGGGCCAACCAGATTCACGAGGGCGGGGACCACCAGCACTTCCTCGACACGCTCGAGAACTCGCCCCTGCCGATCCACCAGAACTTGGATATGCGGCTCATGATGCAGCTCCAAAACTGCCGGACGCACGGGTACTCTACACCCGGATTCGGGCTGAATCTCTTCTGGCTCCTACTAGAACTCAACCGCCCCGTGAAGCTGAGCGCAAGCGGCAACGTGCTTGATCCCGCGATCTTTGGGAGCGACGCGGAGGCCGGCAAGCTGCTCGCAGCACTAGCAGATGATGCGAAAATGGGCGACGAGGAAACCGTGAAGCTCGCGAAGTCCTCACTGAGGATGGCAAACCTGGACGAGAACGGGAACGAGAAGAAGTTCAAGTTCGCAACGCAGGTGTTTTCGCTGTTGTTGAAGGCGTTCCACGTGTGCCTGGTCCCGGTCGTGAAGGAGGACATGTGCTTCGTGTCCGGATTCAGCCACCTGTGGACGAAGGCGCCGGAGAAGGCCGATCCTTGCTTTATGAAGCGAGACCAGATCATCATCGATTGGTATGAAAGTAACTTTGGTATAGTACTAGGTAAAAGTGGGAGGTCGAGGTCCCCGTCCCCAATTGGGTGGCCGCGAGTGCGTCAGCGCCGGGCGGTTTCAGTGATTTTTCTCCGTTGTGGGGCGTAGGGGGCAGATGAGGGTGGGGGGACGGTGTCGGGAGATAAGCCATTGGGAGGCCGGTGTAGGCTGTAGCGGAAATCCACTGATTGCATATCATGGAGACAATGCATGGAAATCATGCTCATGGTGATAGGGCCTGAAAGCAGAGCAAAATATGGTTATGGCGCCTCCTAGGGTTGCGATATATTGTTAGAAGCTCTAGCTCTAGCTCTAGTGCCATAGGAGCGCCAGTCTTGCCACCGCGAAAGGCTGCCTTTTTCCCTATTGGACTTCTTCAAATAATTGCAGACTTCTTCTGGGAACAACCGCAGGGGACCCCGAAGACCCCCCCAATTTCATTATACCAAAAATTAAAATTGCAGCTACTTACCAACTGGTCCCGCCATATGCTTTGGCGAGCACCTCTGCATCGAGACGATCGTGCAGCAGGAGCAGTTTTTGTCTGCGCTCGTGCACGGCGTGAATCTCCTCTGCTTGTACCTCCTCACGGCTGCCTACCCGTCCTGTCGGTCGAAGGTCAGCGAGCGGCCGGACCGGCCGATCGACGCTTTTTCGGGCGTGGCCATCCCGCCGAAGGACGTGTCCCCGGAGTGGAGCGTGCTGCCCACCGTGCTGATCGAGAACTTGGTCGCAATTTTAGAGTACTTCCGCGACGTTCAGCACCCTCCGACCGCACAGCACGCGTTTTACCAGCGCATCGATGCGGACATTTTGCTGCTCACGCTGGTTTTTATCCTTGGCGCGGGCGACCACGTGAAGAACCCGTCCACGCGCGGCAAGGTCGTCAACGTGATCAGCTACCTGATCAAGAACGCGAAGTTCTCCAACCGGCTGCAGGAGTTTTTGCCGGTGGCGAACAACATGATTCCCTCCTGCATCAACGTGTTCAACGCCGTGGAGAAGACGAAGCAGTCGTACTACGACATCCGGATGCAGCTGAAGTTCCAGCTGCGGGTGCCGATCATGGAGCTGTTCGGCATGCTGATACCGAAGGAGGAGCACAAGGCAAACCTGCGGCGGTACGCGCTGAACTACGAAGAGGACTTTCTGAAGTTCTTGAACCTACTCATGTCGGACGCGACGCTGCAACTCGACGAGGGGATGGACACGCTGGCGGCCATCCGGAAACGAGCGGCAAAAAGAGCAGCAGGAACAGCAGCAGCAGCGCCGGCAGGAGGCGACGACCTGGAAGAGCTGCTGGCGACGGGGACAGCAGGCACTTTCTTAGTTTAAGTCTACTAGTTGCTGTTTTGGACCTATGGAGCGAAAGCGATACATGGTGCGTATTGCAGTGAGGATGTACAGCTTTTGATAGAAGACCGCTTTTTGCAACCGCACTCCAGGCGTCGGCGTGGACCGCGGCGGTATCCAGGATGATGAGCGCAACGAGCAGGGTGAGGATCTGTACCGGCGCAGTCGGCGCGACCCTAAGGAACACTGCGTGACCTACATGAAACTTGGGTTCCGGACCATCAAGACCCTCCACAGCATCACGCAGGAAGCCACGGAGATGATCACGAAAAAGGGCTTGGTCCTGCAGCAGATGATACACAACTGCCTCAACGCCTGCCTGGACAGGTACAGCGATTGCTTAGGCAATGCCACTAATTGCAAACGCAACTGTTGTACGTAGATGTAGAAGTGTAGATGAAGCCGAAGCCTAGCGCGAGTACCTGGAGGCGCCGGGCACGGGCTTGAAGCTCAAAGATGGTCACGCTGCAATAGGAATAGCTCAAACTATACTATTAGATGCATGAAACTACAACACACAGGCTCGTGGGCCCGAAATGCATGCAGCTGAAGGGCCAGAGCAGAGACTTCGAGGAGTATCACTTCAAACCTGTGGAACTGTTAAGCATGATTTGCGACATGTACTCGACGATAGCCGCCGTCGAGAAGGACAAGGTACTAATATACACTTATACATTAAAATTGAATTTTTTTTCACCACGGTGCTGAGCGGTGTGCAGGAACCCCGTCAGATGTCTCCTAGCGCGCTCCTAGCTGCCTCCTAGCCGCCTCCTAGCTGCCTCCTGGCTGTTCCGTAGCTGTTCAGAGGTCCGGCGCTGTTCCGCGCGTGTGCCGTACGTGTTCAGAGCCTCGCGCAGGTCGCTGGCGTAGCGTCCGGCGGCGGTCCTGCTCGGCTCTGGGGCGTCTCGTGGCGGATCCGCGGGCGCCTCTGCGGCCTGATCGGAAGCCGTTTCCGGGGCCCTCTCC
>RXOD01004924.1:0-17152 GCA_005223375.1 Amoebophrya sp. AT5.2
ATAGGCAGAATCTATTCGGTATATGCGAAGCATAAGAATTTCTTCGTCGGAAAGTACTAGGACGGAAACAAAAATAACCATATATTATATGGTTTTAGTAAAATTTACTCTTAAAATAAAGGATGTTGATCACGATGTGGTAGATAATGTGGTACCGTCAGCTGCGCACGATTGTGTGTGCCGTGCTGGAACAGCAAGTCCTTTTCATCGACTGGCAACCGTCTTCCGCGACTTCCACGCGCAGGGGAAAACGTAGACACGCCCTTGAACTCGTCTCAGACGGCACCATAGAAGGTGGATCGGGCGGAAGATTGCGATCCCCTTCCAACGACGATGTTGACGAGCAGCAGCACCATCCGCTTCTGCGTGCCGAGATTGACCCAATCGCCACGACTAAGACTAAAGGTAACGCACAACCCCTTCCGCCGCAGCCGCCCGTATTCCCCGCCGCGTCACAGGGGCGGGAGCCATCTCCATCTGCTTCTGCGCAAACACGGGAGGCTCAAGCGAGAGAGACCCGTCAGCAGCACTTTAATGAGCAGCACAGCATCAAAACCGAAAAAAACGAGCTGGGCAGAAACCGACGCCGAACGCGATCCGCGAAGGGCGCGCAGCCGCACGTCGTGCAGCTGCACTTCATTCAACATGCACGTCAGCAACGAAGCGGGAACACCAGCAACAGCAGCAACGGCACCTCAGAGGTGGCGACAACGACACCGGCAGGAGGAGAAGAAGACGAAGAAACAAAGTTCTTAGGGATTCCGGTAGTGGTCTGGGACTATGTCGAGTACGTTGTGGGCGCCATCGCAGTGCTGATCCTCCTCCATTGGTTGTACGACGCGTACGAATCATGGGCGGAAGAACAGAAGCTACTGCGCGACGCCGAAGAGCGGCGGCGCCGTGAAGAGGCTGAAGCAAGGGCGGGGAATACATCCGACGTTAGCGTGGACAGCGCGTGGATCGAAGACTGAATAAAGTATAAAGGCCTGCTCTTCTGCATCATCATGGCGGGGCGAGCCACGCGAATCGCGAGGGCGGGCAAACACGCGATTTGCGGTCGCGGCCACCGCGGCGAAAATTTGGCGCGGAGGAGCGATTTTCGTTGATGCAATGATCCCGGAGACGATGGATCTAAAATTGAAAATCAACGGACTTCTGAACAAGACGCGCGGTCGACTCAAGGTGCACTGAGGAGGAGGACATGGAACTCAATAGGGAAAGAAAATGTTAAATTTTGTCGAGTGAAACAAACGGTCGCGGCTTACACAGAAGCATGTTGAGGACAATTTTGAACCGAAGCCAAGCTTCTGGTGCACTCAGTGTGCAGCACGAACCCAGGGTGAAGTGAGTCCAGTATCGAGAAAAGGTGCAGGTGGCATACTCGCCGCATTTTTGAGCAAGAGAAAATGAAAAGTGGAGCTCGCCGCGCCCGTGGCCTTTCTTCGAATTTAGTTGTTCCTGTTCTTCTTGCTATTCGGATGCTGCAAAGACACCGCTCGGAACGCCCAGATCCATCGTCCTCTGGGAGTGATCCACCTGCAGCTCGTGAAGCAATGTCGAAGGACCGTGCGCATAGGTGCGCGCGTACACATCAAAATCGCGGCAAGTGAAAAGGAAACGCGGTCGTCGTGATCTCAACAATGACATTGATTTCTGCGCATCACTTTAACTTACTACAAAAACAAATCGTTTCCGCCACTGTGAACATGCTATCACGACCTACTTAGTTGAGTCGCTCGGGACACTGGTTACTGGAAAATGCGGCGGGCGACTCTCGCCGTCGGCCTCTCGGCGACCGCGGCAGCCATGCCGTCGGGGCCCGTCGCAAAAGTGACAAAGATGTTGTACGACATGCAGAAGGAACTCGAGGTCGATGGGAAGGCCGACGACGCTGCTTACGCCAAGATGCAGTGCTGGTGCAAGAAAACCATCCCAGCAAAGGAAGCCGCCATTGCGGAAGCCCAGCAGTGCCAGAAGTCGGAAACCGCAAAAATTGAGAACGCCAAGGGCCGGATTGCGGAGGCAGAAACGATCGTCAAGGACACAACAGAGCAGATTGAAAAGGAGACGGAGGCACTGAAAACGATGACAGAGCAGCGCATTAAGACGCAGACAGCCTTCGAGAAGGTACGTCGTAGCAGCTGATTTTGGTTAAGCTTAAAGTTAAAGTTATAAAGCTTAGGCTAAGCGTAAGAACCAGGGGTGGGGGATGAGTGACAACGTGTACGTGGTTGGCGCGGGCGATCGTGCTCGCCGGTAATGTAATCGCGGAGAAAAAATAAAAAAAGCTCATTGCGGCAATTTGATCGATCTAGTGAACAAGGCCGTGAAGTGGATTTTAAAGTTTCAATGGCACGGGATTTCGTTGGTCTTGGACGAAATGCAGGAACTACTTATCAAGGAATACGCTTCACTTTTGTTTCGGAAACACACATCGTCGAGACATCATGTCATCCACTTTTCATCGCAAAAATAACAGCACCAGAAGGAGCTGACGCAGACGGTTTCGGCGCTTGACAGCGCCATCGAGGTCCTTGCGAAGCATAACACCGGCTTTCTTCAGTCGAGCTCCTCTTCCCGCGTCTTGTCGCACGCCCAGTCACTCCTGAAGAGCCGGGTCGAGCTCATGGGCAGCCATGTCAATTCCATCATTACTCCGTCGCAGAGACAAGTGCTCACCGAGTTCTTAGCCCAACCAACATTCGGAGCGTACTCCAGCGCATCGGGGCAGGTGTTCGGTATGCTGCAGTCGATGCACGACGAATTCACAAGGGACCTCGCCGAGGCCCAGGAGGAAGACGCAACCGACGCAAAGGCGTTCTCCAAGGGGAAGGAAATCAAGCTGCAGCTGATCGCAGACGCTACCGCAGGAAAAGAAAAGGCAGAGGCAGCACTGGCGACCGCGAAAGAAGATCTGGGTAAGACGATGCGCATGAAATTTGTAGTTGTCGTCGAAGCAAGCGGAAGGTCAGAAGCATAATTTAGATTTTCATTTGATGCGCATGCAGCCCTGTGAAGCGCAAGCGTCATTTTCTGATTGTACCCGAATAAGAGCGCAACACCCGTGGAAGTGGAACCCATCCCCGTCCCATAGGCAACGCGGAGGCCCAGCTCGCCGCTTGCACGGAGACGCTTGGCGCCGAGCAGAGTATGATCGAGGAGGTCATTGCTGGCTGCAAGCAAAGCGTCGAGGACTACACCCAGCGCACCGCCGACCGCGCCGTTGAGGTGAAAGCTGTCGACACTGCTCTTACGTTCCTGGACTCCGACGAGGCTCGCGACCTGTTCTCCGACACCTTCTCTTTTTTGCAGGTGAAGTCTGAGCAGCAGCTGAAGGCCGAGAAGCACTCCCGCGAGATGCTTTCGTTAATCGGTTCGCAGTACAAGGACGTGAAGGTGACGATTCTGGCGCAGAAGGTTCGCGCAGGTGCTTTCGACAAGATCATCGCGGCCATTGACGAAATCGTGAAGGAGCTGAAGTTGACGCTGAAGAGCGACCAGGCCCAGTTTGACGGGTGCAACGAGTTTATCAACGTGAAGACGAAGCTCGTGAAGGAGCTCGACGGCCAGCTTGCGACACTTGCTGCTGAAGCTGAGACTCTGGAGAGCGGAATTGCGTCACTGAAGACGGCCATCGCGGCTTTGGAAGAGGACATTGCGAAGGCTACAGAAACCATGAATCAGGCAACGGCGGAACGCAAGGAGGCCAACGCGGCATTTACCTTGGAGCAGGGAAATAACGACGGCGCACTGAAGCTGCTCACGAAGACGAAGGCGGTATTATACATGAGGCCTGTGGGTTAAATCTTTTTAGATTTTTTCTCGGCATTTTCCGCTGGCATAGTGATTTAGCTTTTTCGCAGTGAGCATTTTTTTACCAGCCTAGACAGCGCTCCGTGTAGTCAGTAGGAAGCCTGCATAAGTTAAACAAAGTATTTTAATTCGAATGGCATCACTACAACAGGTCCTCGCCGAGGCCTTCTCCACGGGTGAGGGTGCGTACTCTTCCGCCGCCGCCGGCGCTGCCCTCGCGCAGACGAGCCAGGAGCCGACGAAGCCCGCTGAGTTCAAGCAGTATGAGGTGAACCAGGGTGGCAATAAGGTGCTGGAGATGATCCAGGGCATCATGGACGATACCGAGAAGGCCATGGCCGACGCTCTGAAGCAGGAGAACATGGAGCAGAAGTCGTACGAGGACCTGGTCAACGACCAAAACACGCTGATCGCTTCGTACAAGAAACAGATTTCGGAAAAGAAGGGCGAAAAGTCGCAGAAGGAAACGGAATTAGCGCAGAACCAGAAGACCACGAAGGCGACCACGGAGACGAGGGAGGTGACTCATTGTTCGCGTCGTTGTCCATCCTTTACCTTTCCTCGTAGTGTGGTCAAACTCAATAAACAAAATAATTTTCAAATACAAAGTATTGCGCATGAACAACAGAACGAGGCCAACCTGCTGTCGGTGAAGAAGGAGGAGTGCGCGTTCATCCTGGGGAACATCGGAGTTCGGAAGGTGCACATGAACGGCGAGATCAAGGCACTCAACGATGCTAAAGCCTACTTGAAGGGAATGGAATGAGCTTTTGGGGCAACTTGATAGGAGTAGAAATTTTAGATTTTCTTTTTTAGTGCGGAAGACATCACGTTCGAGCTTGATACAGCAGCCCTGTCAGGACAACTGCAATGCGAAAGATCCCCACTGCTTAGTCCCAAATGCGCCCCATCTCTGTATTTTTTCCGTAGCTTGTCAACCATGCTCGTAGCGTGTTTCAGTGAATACTTCGTAGCGCAAACCATTATCTTTTCAATACCTTGTCGTAGCAAACACATCTTTTCAATACCTTGTCAACAAGGAGATGCGCGAGCGGGTACTGGGGACGCAGGATTAACGCAAACCCGTTTCGGTCGTCTTGATGGGGTGCTCGTGCGAGTGTACAATGCAGCTTCTTAAGAACCGCCGTACAAATAAATAAGAAAAGCGAACTCCGAGGCTATTCATCGCCTGGTCCGGAGCGACAGGCAGCTTAAGTGCGGCTCAAACTTTGAGTTGTGCTGGTGAGTTTCTCTCGTTGTGACCTGGGCTTGCGCTCCCATCCATCGGTCCTCGCGACGGTGGCAACAAGAAATCTCGATTGCATGATGGTGACTCTTCTACTGCCATCGCGCTGTTGATTCAGTGACTCATAAGAGGCAATAGATACATAAACAGGGCGTGGTGTACGTGAAGCTGTAAAATTTATTGGCCGTGGCGAAACGGGAGTCGCAAGGAAGGAGTGAATAAATTTGTTTGCAGAACGGATTTCGAGAGACGCTGATTGGTGTGTGGTCCATCATGTGGAGGCGAGAGCAGGATGAATGCAGCAAATGATGGCAAATAGACACGGCAGGCCTATTGACCAAAAACGTTTAAAAGAACAACCCCCAAAAGCGGCTTTCTCGTTTACAAATTGGGCCGGAATCAAGTACTCTCAGGATTGGGGACAAGACGGAGAAGGCGAGGGGGTGTCGGGGATGCATCGCTGAGCCGGCGGTCGAAGACATTTCATATCAGGTGACGAGGATTGTTTTCCAGCGGGGAAAAAATACAAAAGCCCATCGCTCTACCCGACCCCATGCAATTCGCCACCGGGGGGAGCTCGACCGGCGGTGGTGCCGCGTCCTCCTCGGTGCGACCCGGAACCGGAAATGTAGCGCAAGTAAAGTCGCCATGGCTCGACGCGATGAACGACCCAGTCGCCGGAATGGGTCGTTCATCGCGTCGAGCCAGTTGGACATTTTCGCATTTTTCGCATATTTTCGGCACATCTTGAGCCCACAATTTTGCATGGCAGAGCATGAGGCCACCAAGCGCAAATGGCCCAAATGATAGACCCGGAATGATTTGGCGGCGGCAATCTTTCGGCGTTTAATGTTGTGGGCGGTGCTGGGCTGCGTAGTCGCTGCTCGTGCTCCCCCGCGCCTAGTTCGGGTGGCGTTGTTGCGCACATGCCATCGAAGAAGTGGTCCGCTTTTCGGGTGTGTGGCCATTGTAGTATGAGTGGACTCGCCAAAAAGCTAGGCAAATGCGCGGAAATATGCAGAAGATGCGCAAAATGACAGTCGCTGCGCTAGCATCCTCTCTAAAAGTAAAGTCGCCATGGCTCGACGCGATGAACGACCCAGTCGCCGGAATGGGTCGTTCATCGCGTCGAGCCAGTTGGACTCGAGTAGCATTCGCAGCGCGTTGGACTCGCTAGGAAAGAATACTGCGCCCCATTGCGGTGCGCCCATTTGGGCTTGCGTAGCCACTCGCTTCGATTGCTTGCGAAGCCTTCTAGCTCTAGACCAGGCGGGCGGAGTGCCGTCGCGAGCTAGCGCAGGCCGGCATGATGCGCTGAGCACATTTTGTCCAAGCTTTGCGATGCTTTTTTTGGCGCGTCTGGCGCCTTCGACCGATACTATGCCTCGATGAGCACATTTTGTAAAACTTTTGCCCGCATTAGGTTCCGCGTTGAGCACATTTCCCGCAAAAATCCGCCGCACATTTTCGCATATTTTCGGCACATCTTGAGCACATTTTTTCCAGATTTTGGCAGGATAGGTTTAAGTTGTGAGCACATTTTCAGGCAATTTTGGCAGGCCCCCAGAAAATGCGCAGCGGACAAAAAAGCTTGTCCTTTCTGTAGCCGAGTCTTTGTGTGCATCAAACGCGTCCCGCGGGTGAATTTTCTCCCGTGGACAATCCAGAAAAGAACGAGAGCAGAGCATATGTCTTTTTCGTTTCGCAAGAGCAGAGATAGAGCCGAGACAAGAACAACAACATCGGGGTTTTTCCCGAAAAATGAAGTCGCCATGGCTCGACGCGATGAACGACCCAGTCGCCGGAATGGCCTCCTACTCCTCCTTCATGGCCTTGTGCGATCTGCACGCCGACGGCAACAACCGGCTTGTACTTGTGGACCTGCAGAAGCGGATCCGCATCTACAAGGGGATGACCATCCAGTGGGAGCAGAAACTAATGGACGTGCCCGTCGCGTTGCAGTGCTTCCATCACGAGCAGCCGAAGCCGGGCGCAACGAACATCCCAACGCTGGCGGTTGCGAGCGGGCACCAAATCTTCGTGTACCGGTACCTGCGCCCGCACCTGAAGTTCTCGCTACCGAAAATGGACATCAACGTGAACGAGATCGCAGTGTGGAGCAGCATACGGCCGGATCCGAGCGCGGTGCACGAGGCACTGGGAAAATTGAACGGGCTGCGAGATCAGGGGGTACTTGTACTAGAGCACGAAAACCTTTCACTTCCTAAACTGCTTGCTGGGTTTGAATGCGATTACTTTTTCGGTTCCTGCCTCTGCCACGACAAAAACCACGCGACAGGTGCAGTTGAGTAATCGATCCATGGATCTCCTCGCGATGGAGGACCAGCCAGACGTGGAGAAAGTTGGCTACGTGCGCCAGGCACGCGAGCACCCGTTTATCCAGAACACGGCGATAACGTGCATGGGCACCGTAAAAGTCTCCGTTGAGGAGGAGAGCGCGGTCTCCATGGTTGTGTTCGGCGCAGAGAACCGACACATCTACATTCTGGACTCGAATGCGCTGGACGTGATAGTGAAAGTGGAGCTAGACGCAGTGCCCGTGTTTCTGGTGACCAACGGGCTCTACGACGTGGAATACCGTACTTCGGATTCTTGGCGGACAACTGTCTGAGGTTGTTAGTTTGCGATGTGGATCTCGTCTGGGCCGTATTTACAATGGAATGATAATTATGATTTCCACTACTCTACATCAGGAATTACCGTCGCTTGCCGCGACGGCAAGGTGTACACGATCAAGAACGGCGCGCTGCTCTCGATGGTAATCGAGCTGGAGTCGCTTCCCGTCGGCCTCGTTAAGATCGACAAGTCCATCAATGTTGGGTGCATGGACAACGTCGTCCACTGCTTCCACTTCAAGGGTAAAAAGCAGTACTCCATTTACCTCGATCACGCGATCACGTGCATGCAGTTGATGCAGAGCCCAAAGACAAAAACGAAGGCACTCCTCGTCGCGCTGAAGAACGGTGACCTGCGACTCTACAACGGCAAGTTTCTGATACACACGCTGCACCTGGGGGAGCCAGTGGTCGGGATGGCCTTCGGAATGTTCGGCCGGGAGGACGGGACGCTCTGTATAGATACTTCTGGTTGATGCCTGCTTCATGATCATCTACGTACCTAGTTTTGTTTTTGGTCGTGAAATCGAAAAATCCAGCAGTTCCACTTGCTGCACGTCGTCGATCTGATTCTTTTTTTATCATTCTTTCATCCAATGACCAATACCAAACACAGGTTGCTCCCTAAAATCCGGCGGAATGGTCGTGAAGATGCTTTCGCGAACCGCGAACCTGGAGAAGTCTACGGAGCCTCCGGGGCCGCCGGCGGAGCAGGACATCCCACTTGATGTGCCGAAGAAAACCAAGCTGTACGTAGACCAGACGGCCCGCGAAAGGGACAACCCCGTAGAAATGCACCGCATTTTCCAGCGCGACCTGTGCAAGCTGCGCCTCAATACTGCCAGGGCGTACGTAAAATTGCTGGGCACCAGCGGCGCCGTAGTGCGAACCGGAAACCAGGGCGTGGCGCAACTCAGACTAAACGCGGGCGTATTTTTCTTTAAGCGGTCACTTTCATCGAGCTTTCAGCTTTGCAGGTGCTCCTGTCCTCACATCATGCTGAGATCGAGGAGACCGATTTTATCATGTTCGCTCAGTCTCACCCATCGACTCCGATCTCACCTTGCAGGTGAAGGGCATGGGTCCCGAGTTTGAGATCGAGTTGCAGTTGAGCAACGCCGGCGAGCGGCAGGTGCGCGACTTGTGCGTGCAGACCGACGGGAATGGCTCTATCTACCGCATCCACCGGCCGCTGGTGCATATCCCTTTGCTCATTCCGGGATACCAGCTCACGATACCGATCGGCCTGGAGTGCGTGGACGTGGTCGCATCGGATGTGATCAGAATATCGGTGATGTGCCGGGACACCGTGCGACCCCTGGTTGCGGCCGTGGTGCAAATGCCGGTCTCCGCAGCCAGTATGCTGGAGGACTGAGTAGTATTTGCCTTTGCAGCTTTTGAACATAGCGCGCATCAGGGAAGCGAGGCCGCACCGGCGCCATTTGCTGGGTCCATGTTTTTCTTCACTTTGCTTTTATACCTTTTCCTCTGCACCAGAGCAGGACCTTGTTCGACTTCGACAACCTTCAGCGCGCTGAAAAGCGCTAGCTGGTCTTGTAAGTCATTTATCAAAGCAGGATCGATCATCGCCGGTGGAAGGGCCCTCTCGCTGATGTCTCGGTGGAAGGGCCCTCTGACTAGTCTGTGATGTCTCGTCAGGGTCAGTCGTCACTCCCTCATGTGCTTTTTGCGAGTGCAGTACTGTGTTCAAGAGCAGCATCCTCATCGGCGTAGTGCACAAGCGAATTCCGTTTCATCGGCCTCAAAAAACCGGCACAACATTCCGTCTGCGCGGAGAGACGAGATGGCTACTTTACTAGCTCATTCTTCACACACACATTCACTTTCACACAGACACACACACACTCACACTGCTTGTGACGCTCGAGAGTCAAATGGCAAGCAAGTAGAACTACAAGTCGGCCATACTTGAAAGAATATTTTAGCTATGTACATAGCTTCATCGAGTTAATTACACAGGCCCCAAATAACTTGCCGAGACACCCGCTTCCGCTGTGTAAAAAAACAAACGCTGCTCAAGGAGTCCCGAAGCCTCTGCAAGGTGCGCAGAACTCGTGTAGAATAAAGTGATGTAAATTGTAAATCGATAAAGTACAACTCGACGAACGCGTCATTTAGCGAAAGGAAGAATTCTTGTCACGACTCGAGTACCTTTTTAACTTTTTGTTTCGTCCTCGCTAACTCTAGTTTTATCGATCTACCTGTACCTCTGTCCAGCAGGACTCGTGATCTTAGAGGATGCGTATCCGCACCTGCCGCCTGGTCGTGGCTGCCGCCACGGGCTTATCAGGGACCGTGGCACTGGATGCCGGCCCCTCCCCGAATGTTCAGTACGAAACGAAAAAACTAACAAAGAAGGGACACTTCAATGAATTCAAGCGACTCCCCGGCCACACGAAACGCGAGCACATTGAGTCGAAGCGCGACCACATGCAGCTGGGTGCAGACGAACTGCCCGAAGAGTTCAGCTGGCAAAACGTCAAGGGGCGCTCGCTGCTGACGAAAAACCTGAACCAACACATCCCGCAATACTGCGGTACGTACTACATGAGTCGTGTTTCAACAGGCACGTCGTGTTTGTTCCCCTCTGGTGGCTAAACCTGAAGATTTTTGTGATGAGCATGACGTAGTTGACCTCAAAAAAACGCAGGTTCATGCTGGGCGCACGGTGCGATTTCGTCGCTCTCCGACCGTATCAAAATCGCGCGGAAGGGAAAGAGCCCTGACATCAATCTGTCGGTCCAGCACGTCCTCAATTGCGGCGGAGAAGTTGCCGGGAGCTGCTACGGCGGATCCCAGTCCGGGGCGTACCAATGGATCCACGACAACGGGTATAAAAAATTGAACATGATGAATATGAGTTTCTGGTTGATTGATTTTGATTGCCGGTATACTATAGGTTGGTAGCACCAGCACTTGCAATTTATTTTCAACCATTTTTAGCATTACCATTCATTGTCCTCTTTGTTAAGCTTAGTGACTGATCAACGAATGCTGATGAAGATGATGCTCCCACGACGACCAGGTTTGTCGCGTATGATTCCGGAAACCCTTATCTCGCCTGCTCTTCTGATTCAAAGAACGGGTTGTGCGTGCACGGGGACTTCACCTGCAACGCGAAAAACACAGCGCGGACCTGCTCAACTTTCCCGGAGATGGGCGGCACGTGCGTGGGCCTCACGCATTTCCCGAATGCGACGATCGCGGAGTACGGCATGGTCTCGGGAGTCGAGGACATGAAGAAGGAACTGCTGAAGGGCCCGCTTGCATGCGGTAACTAAGATGAGATTGAGATAGTGCACAGTTTTTGTCGATGTCACACTAAGTTTGGTGCTTCTTCGCATGCCGTTCTTGTCAGTGAGAAGTTACACACCCACCACGAACACGATCTCCTCGATGAATCGTTCGCCATAACATCAAGAAGTAAACGCGCAAGTCATTTTCCGTGCATGTGCTGCGAGTCAAGCATGTTGAAATCGTGCTGTCGGTATGCACGCCACAGGAATCGACGCCGATAACCTCCGCGACTATCACAATGGCGTGCTCGATATTCCGGACGGCACCCGGTCCATCAACCACGTGATTTCCGTTGTCGGGTGGGGCGTCGACAAGGAGGTGGGCGAGTACTGGATCGGTCGCAACAGCTGGGGCGAATACTGGGGCGAAATGGGTTTTTTCCGCCTGAAGACTGGCGGCTCGCAGGCCGGTATCGAGGACGAGTGTGCGTGGGCGACGCCGGGGGCCTTCACGGAAGTGAACTTCCCGTGCGAGGAAGATGGCACCGGCTGCCTGGAAAAGAGTGAAATAAGAAAGGAGGAGGCTGCGGAGAAGACACACGAGGAGAAGGCGAGGTCGTCCGCAAAGACTGACACCACCACGCGAGCGCCGATTACGCTCGGGCAAAGGACGCACGAAACGGCGCTGTACCAGTAAGCAGAGTGAAGGCTGGTCGTTCATGGCGATGGGGATGGGGTGAACAGAAATAATTTTGAATTTTGTGTAAGTATCATGTTCATGTGTATAGTGTATCACAAGATGCCTAGCCTTGCTTGTTGGTGTGAAGATGCAGTTGTACTTTCCCTGATGCGTGCGTCTCGGGAAAATCTTTCGAAGCCGATTGCTTGATAAGAAAGTACTTACTTGCTCGGAGCGGACGACGCAGTCAGACAGGCTGCACCTCATACGTTTTTTTTTTTGGTCCAGGGTGCCACTATTTTCTCGGGAAAGAAGGTTTGATTTTCCCAGTACGCACGGCGGCCGTATTTCTTGATCTTGAAGTTGAACGTGTGGTACATTACGTTACCTAGAGCAAGAGCTTGAGCTTTCGCCAGCAGGGTCAGAAAATTGAGGTGATACTTCTAGTTGTGCGGAGCTTTCTTGGTGTTCAAGAACGGCGCAGCAATTATAATCACATCCATCGCGTCACAGTCATTTTTTACTGGGCGAAATTTCCTTGGCTGCAAAAAATTTTCCCTACCTTGGTTCTTTATCGATCTTCGTGATCGTGAAAGAAAAAATCCATAGAGCAGAAGAAGTGGTCTACGTCTTCTGCGAGATCATGGGGAGACAAAGAATCACTATGAAAGAACCGCCTCGAGGACGGCCTAGAGAGATGGTGTGGCCACAGCGCCTTGCTCGTTTCGTTTCGTTCTCGCTTCTCTTACCCGGTTTCCCCGGAAGTTCAGGTCCAGTCGGCGCCTCCGCAGCTGCACGTCGTGGTCGTCGAGCTTCGAGAGCCGGCGGAAACGGCGGAGGTCGTTACGATGGGGCGTTGATTGACGTGCCTCTTGACTCCGGGTCCGACGATGGTAGACTTCTTCCGGCTTCGCGGGTCAACAGCGCCAATGGCCGCCGCGGCGGTGCTGGCAGCGTGGGTGCAGGATTCAGCCGCACGGCCGAGGAAGATTCAGCCGCCATTGCAACCTCTCCAACTGAGGACAGGAGCGTGAGCAGTCGACGCCGCCGGGGCGGTCGCGGACGAACTGCGGCAGCGCCTCTTCCGGTTGGTGCAGTGCCTGTCGGTAGCGGTACTTTGTCTGCTACTTCTGCAGCAGCAGAAGGGAACGATGAACAAACGGGAAGCGCGATGAATAGAGCGGGGGGCGCACCTCCACCAAAAGCGGGTGGGGTGCTGTCGGCCAACGCTGTGCGGCGGCGCTGCGTCGCTGGCATGTATTCCGTCAGTTTCGATCCGGAGCTGTCGAAATACGCGAGCACGGCAGCGGAAAAGAAGGAGATGCAAGAGAAGATGGGGTTTCTCTTCGTTCTCCCCGACACGCTCGAGAACAATCAAGAATGGCTCGTCGCCGACCTGACGCTTTCCAAACTGCGCCGGTGTCGCTGTCGAGAACAGAAGCTGGTTTTGCACTTCATCCAGAACGCCGAGCTCACACACCAGAAGCTGGTGCTAGACCTGAGCACGAAGTTTGACGTGGGGCAGCTGGAGGGCGGCGGCAGGGCTATCGCGGATAAAGCTGACGGAAAGCGCGGGCGGGGCGGGCCACTCGCGATCGGAGGCACACCCGAGGAGGACCTGACAAGGACTAAATCATGGGTCATGAACGGTTGGGAAGTGTCTCAATCTTCCAGGATCATTCGGGGGCAGGGCCGCACCGGACTTCCAGGATCATTCGATCGGGCAGAACCAGCAGGTGCTGGCGCAGTCGCGTCGACGCCCAAGTACGCGGAGATTGCTGCCAGGGTGCAGGAGCATCAGGACGACGAAGATGATCGGAGTAACTACCTGACGCCGCGCGGAGAAGAAGAACAAGGGGCAGCACCGGCAGCCGTTGATGACACCCGCGCCACGTCGGAGGCGCACGGCATGAATGCAGCGGGGAGCAGGGGTAACATGAGCGGCTTGTTCGTACAGGAGGAAAGCAATTCCAATGCCCCTGTCTGTCCCGCAATAGAAGACGCCGAAGAGTTCTCGGAGTATGTTTACCAAAGAAGGGATGCTGCCACCGCCTTGCTTCTCGCCGAACCGTCGAAGAAGGTTGGTGGAAGGAGCGCCCCGCGAAAAGTGTTCCCGAACCGGGACCAAAGCTTCATTCTCGAAAACATCGCTGCGCCCCGCATCGCAACGCGGGCCCGGGGTCCGGTCGGCGGCGGTCGGAGCGGCGCTAGGAGATTCGTCGAAGTCGCGCCGAGACCAGGTAAAAACAAGGACTGAAATAGGTCGATGTCGTGGGCATCTTATTTCTGCGGAAACTTTTTTGTAGCGAGATGAGTAGACACTGACACTGTACCGTGACAGATTGATTCGATTTCAAGTTGTTGTAGTTCAAGGTGGACGAGAAGATCCCAGATAACTCCAGGCCTGCAAAAAAAAAAATGTTTCGTAGTACACGACAGAGGTCGATTGCGATGGACCAGGAGAGCGAGTCGATAGCTATCATATCAAACTGAATTTTTTTTGTTTCTACTTCACTCGCACAGGCTCCGTTCTCGAAGCCGGTGTGTACATCTCGCCGAGCGCACCCTCGATTGGCCTTATCATGGACAAGCACCGCACCACCGGACAGTTTGCCGAAGTTCCCCCCTCCGTGCTGAAGGAGAAAGTGAAAATTCCGAAGTGCAACACGAACCTGTTCCGTACGAGGCTCCGCACCGTGCGGGCCGCGATGGATGAGAATGCTGCGTCGCTGACGACCCTGCGCGGCCGATCCCGGCACGCAGTGACGAATGCGTTTCTCGAGAACCAGCCCGAGGTCATGTACAACTGCATGAAGGCTCTGGAATGGAGCTTGGACCTGGTGGACGTTGGTGATGGTGAGAGCGCGCTAGGCTCCGGGGACGAACAGGAGATGGACGACACAGAGAGTTGCGCGGGGCCTGGTGCGTCGGGTCGGCGGGGCGAGGGGGGCGATCATGAACATGACGGTCCGCAGGAGTTCCGTTTGGACCAAACCAATTTACGATCCCCCGGTGCCGCAACCATGCTCGAGCTGGGCGCGTCGCCTGCGCATGCGGGATCGGGTAGATCGCTCCGTAGCGGCGGTGGGCGGGACATCCATCTGGCTACTTCAACCGCCGGGCAATCGTCGTCCTCGGTCGTGAACGGGGCGGAGCCGTGGCGCGAGCTTTCGCACGAGAGCATCGCGCTACGATTCTTTCGAGACTTCGAAATCGATGACGTGCTGCGGCCAGTGAGCACCGTAGTGCGACGGGAAGGGTTTGAGGTAACTGCGGCGGGGTCACTGTCTCGGGAGGGCGCGGCGGGGGAAGGCGAGGCGTTGCCGCAAAAAGAGCCCTCGAGCGCTGAGACCGCGTTGCTCCGAGTGATGAAGGCCGTCGGGCTCGATTTCGACTCACTGGATTTTCTCACAAAAACGATTGAGTCGGAGGAGGAGGAGGAACAGTTGAATGGCCATCGCGAAAGCGAGTCGTTGAGTCCGGGGGGCGGGGGGTCCGCGCTCGATGCACAGCTCGGGGCGTTGTCGCCCGGCGGCGGAACAGCCGCGGTGAACGCACCTGCTTCGCTTCCACACCTTTCTTCGTCCCTGTCGCTGAGCACGTTTAGCTCCATAGGGGCGCCGGTTGCGAGACAGCGTGTCCGAAAGTCTACCACAACGACTTTCGGTACTCTCGTCGACGAGGAAGAGCTTGACGACGACGAAAAGCGCGCTGAAGCGCGCAAGCGGTTCGGGACGCGTGTGGGCGTGTTCGTTGAGAAGTCGAGGGAGCAGGAACAGCGCGAGCAGGAGCAGGAACAGCGAAGGATTGAGGACCGACTAAACGCGATATCCACCGGCTTTCCGCGGCGGCAGACGACAGCACCCACGGACGGGCTCACGCACGGCTTCGACTCCTTTTCCGAATTTGGACTTCTGGACGAGCAGGAGGCGGCCCCCAGGCGTTCTCCACTGATGCCCAAAGACACGGCGGAAGGCACCGCAGGTGCAGCGCATTTCGTCGACTTCGTGGACAGCGGAAACGATAGCATCCAGCGAGAAGCAAGAAACGCGGACGAAGTAGCCGCGGAGGACGATGGAGACGAGATTCTCGATCTGCACTTCGTGGCGCTCGATGCACAGGCGTACTCGTCAACGCCTCCGAGCACGGTGCTACCGTCAAGTACTACCATTACCGGCGGGGGCGGTCCGATGGCCGTGATTCCGGAACTGGGCAGTCGCGGACAGCAGGAGATGGACACGTCTGCACAGCTCCCGGCTCAAGGATCCGGATCCGCGCAGCTGCGCCTCCCTAGCGGATCACTGGCCATGAACAACCGTGGCGCTGCAACACTTTCCGCCCTCGCGATCGGCGCGAGCACCAGCGGGCAGCTTTCGGCCTCGGTAGGAGCGGAACAGCAGCACCCGCTCCCGCCCCAACAACATCAATATCCCCCGACCCCCGTCGTGACGGCTTCGAACGTGCTGTTCGAGATTCCGGACACGAAGACGAGCTCGACTGAGTCGGCGGACGCGCGGAAGTCGAAGTACTCGCGCGTGATCGTTGGCGAAGCCGTCGCCGGTCTGCAGTCCGAGGTGCCGCCACCGCTCGCGTGGCGGTTGTTCACGTTTCCGGACGAGGCGAAGTTCGCACAGGAGAGTTACGCTCTGGTGCCGCCGATCAAACAGCTCATCGAGCTGTTTCGGGACGAAGTGAGGGGGGCCTTACAAGACTTCGAAGTGGCGAAAGAGCTGATTCGCGCACGGCAGAGCCCGCGCGGCATGCACATGCCCCAGCAGAACTCGATCGGGGGAACCGTCATTACGCCTCCGGCCGGCGGGAACGGGATTGGGGGACCATCATCCGGTAGTTTTACAAAGAACACATCACAGGAGGGGGAGGAGGTGGGACAAGCAATCACCACAAGAGGCAGACCGGGCGAGACGAACTCGAGGGGGCGGGAGCCTTCGCTCGACTTCACGCGACAGCCGAGCGTGAGCAGCTCGGCCGCATCGGACACAGAACCCTTCTTTTCAGCGGAGGAGGAGAAACGCGCCGTCCCCGCCTCTGTCTGGGACAGCGTACTGATCAACCAGGCATCTTCAAGTGGGGCCGCATACGCTTGCGGTGGTGCAAATAGCGGGAACCCATACCAGTCTGGCTCTGATGGACCAAGTGCTGGTCAAGGTTCGTGTCCTCTAGCGTACTTCTTGAAGACCGTTGGCTGGCCGCACAAGAGCTTCGCGGGCATCAGGTGCCCCAAACAAAAATCCGCCGCCAGCGACGAGAAGCACTCGATCGCGCGCGCGCAGCAAATTCTGGATTCCGGCGACGATGCTGCCGCGCGGAACAGCAACGATTTCGTGCTCCAGCATGAGGATTTCCCAACGCTAGCCTTCGCAAACGCGAGCCCATCGGGCGGCGGGGCGGAAGGCAGCCCCGCGGGAATCGGCTTCGGTGCACGTCTCTCAGCCGTCGGAGCCTCCCCCATCATGCGCGGCGGGGGCCCGGTGCTCGCGGGCGGCGCCAGAAGGAGCCGACG
>RXOD01004925.1:0-17124 GCA_005223375.1 Amoebophrya sp. AT5.2
GGAGCTTTTTGTGGAGCACTACCCGTGCATAAGCTGCGTATCCGCGTTGTGTCAGTTCAGGCACCGGTTCCCCAACGTGAAGCTCTCGGTCACATGGGAAAACGCATGGGACCAAATGGTGCGCTGACCGAGGGGACCTCGACGCAGCTGCATATTTTGACTTTCGCACCTGGTACGGTTGTGCTATACTTTTCGTGGATAATCTACTTAATTCAGCAGCCGATGCATGCAGATCGACATCGATTTCGATTTCGATGGAAATGAACCCCCACAAACAAAACACTGCTCAAAGCAGGATTTTGCGAGAAATTTGCACGATTTTTTCGATTTGGAATCTTTCAAGTAGAGCTGTTCGAGAGCAGCAGCAGGCCGCCACCCGAGCATTCGTCGTTACTATTGGTCCATTCATCTTCGTCATCGCACTCGCCGTCGCAGAGAAGCGAAGTACAGAGAGCTCGTTCGCAAAAGAGGCACGCAGCAGTCTCGTTTTTTCTTTTCGTGGTTGTTACTGCTGGTTGTTCTGCGTTCTTCTGCACCCCAATGACCCATTCATCACATCTTTTCGTTTTAGCGCCTCTGTTTCTTCATAGGTGTCTTTAGTCGATGTGAAAAGGTCCTGAACGTGAGCCGACTTCTATCGGATCATAGGTTCAAGCGCCGCCGGTCCGACTCACTTCCTCGACGTTTTCGACGTGATAAGTAGATTCAAAACGAAGAACGATGGCACTACTGTTGGGAAAAAGACGTTTTCTGTGAGCGCTTCCATCGGCCAGCTGTCGGTTGTATGGTCGCAGTTTTACTGATTTTATGAACATCTTCAAGAGCGAGGTGATCTTCTTCTTCTTCCAGAAGTAGTCGCAGTACAGCTACAGCGAGCAGGAAGGGGAAGGAGGAAACGGCGCGGAGATCCCCAGCATCATCTTCAACGGCAGCATCTTAAGAGGCGCAAAAAACGCAAGAAGATGCCAGAGATCACGACTCCGCGGCCGGCGGCCGGTACGACCAGCTCCAGCTACGCGAATGCAAACCTGCGCTCGAGCCGCCGGCCACGGTCGCCCCAGCGCACGCCAGCCATGTTTGGCAACCACACCCCCGTCTCCGACAACAGAAAGTCCCTCGCGCCGGGCTCCTCCTTGAAGCACCTCAGCGGCCGGATGGCGAAAGTACTTACCTAGTGGTCTTGCTTTAATATTTTCACGTGGTCCGTGGTCCGTCAATGTCAATCTCGATGCTCCAACTGGTTATACATTTGCCTTTATTCGCGTTCGCCTTCAAACTACCGCCAGATGAAGGACCCCCGTATGGTGTTTGACAAGTCGTTCATGCTGTCTGCGGTGAAGCAGATCTCTGTGTTTTTGACGTCTACTGGCTACCCCCACTCCCTCTCCCCGAAGTTTATCCAGGGGCCTAGCGGCAAGGAGTTTTACGGCCTGATGCAGTTCCTCTTCTCCCAGATCGATCCGAACACGCCGCTCACAAAAAAAATGGACGAGGAACTCCCCGAAGCGCTGCAGCGGATACGGTACAGAGCTTTTTCGTGAATCGAAAATTGTTCTGGACACCGCAGCTGCCACCTAGTTGAAAGCGATATAATCCAGCCAACTGCTCCTTCCATCGGAGCGAGTAGAACATCAAATCGGACCATAAAATAATCGAATAAAGGTACCCCATGAACGTGACGAAGGCTTCGTTGCTGCTTGTGGGCGCCCCGACCACGTGGCCGCTGGTGCTGGGTTGTCTTCACTGGGTGGTGGAATTGCTCTCCATCGACATGAAGCTGATCCAGCCTTATTTGCGTGGCGAGGAACCTCTGTTGAAAAAAAACACACCCGCGGACGGCAAGAAAGCTCCCAGCTGGATCGACCTCGAGTGGCGGCGGCGGTTTGACATCCTCGCGCGAACCTACAAGGCCTTCCTGCACGGCCAGGACGAGATTGTGCAAGAACTGCACGGAGAAAAACGGGCGCAAGCAGAAAGCACGCGGAAAGCCAGAGAAAACACACTGCTGGAACTGGCACAGGAGAGGTACTAAAGATTGATTCATAGTTGTCTGCTTCTTGTCTTAAGTGTTTGGGCTACAACTCCGTTCTGGTAGAGGTAGAGCCGAAGCCGATCGTGGCTTCATCTTGAAGGAAATCAAATACGCCCTGCATATAAATTTTTTGCCATCCAGGAATTCCCTCGAGGCTCGTCTGGCGGAGGCGGAGAAGCGTCCGCGGCTGGCCGAGATGAAGGACCGCGTCGCGCGACTGCGGACAGACGTGGTGAAGAAAAAGTCGAACTTGAGCAGCGAAAAGCGCAAGTTACAAGAGCTGCAGGAGCAACTCACTCACTTGAAAACCAAGGCCGACGCGAGCGACCGCGAGCAGCGCAAACTGGAGACGGAGAAAGAAAGACTGGACAAGGTGAGACAGAGGACCTATGCTTGACTTGATAGATGCGCTTTCGCAGTTGTGAGGCGATGAAGATGAACAAGAGAGCAAGTCTCCGTCTCGCTGGTGTGGTGAGTAGAGTATAGATCGATGAACTCCCCGAGGGGTTTTCGCGAGGAAGACCCCGGGAATTGGGGCACGCAATAAGCAGAAAGAAAGAAGAGACGACATCACCGACACAGCCAAAAAGCCGCGCGCCAGCGCGTGAAGCGGCCGCGTATCGTCGCGGCCGCTTCGCCCTCCCCAGTTTCGCGGGTCCTACGATTTGTCCTATCCTGAATGAATCTCGCTAGGGAAAAACAAAAACTATGCGCGTCGTGCCTTGCTTTTGGCTTGGCTTTTTGCCTGGCTTGCTTTTTGCCTTGTTTTTTGCGCCTTCTTTGCCTGGTTAGCTTTTTCCCACTATGCATGAATATAATCTGCTCGTCGGCAGCGCTCGTTGTGAGCGTGTGTGTATGTCATCCTCCGTATTTGTCGGTTCTACCTACTACTTACGCTACCACGGCTTGGAATTCACCTGTATTGCGCTACCACGCGTAATTTTCGTTTTCTGGACACCCGGATCTTTCTGGTTTCTATCCTGAGCTGGACTCTGTCCCGTGATGGGTAGCTTACCAGAGAGACTTACATCCTGCAGGGACGACGGGTATGACTCATTATTCTTGTGCCCGTTGGTGCATGAGTAATGTATCATTGTGTCTAGCAAACCTCGTGTTTTCCATGTATGAGAAATCGCTTTGCGAGCCCTCCATCACTCCCCGGAGCGATGCTGGCCACCGTGCCTTTCTTACAACCACCTTCTCGGTTACCGAGGCGCACCACACTTACAGCCGCACCGACGGCGACTCCGACGACGCAGGCGGAAGAGCCACGCCATCTCTACACTTTACCCTTGTGTTCTACGCAGAACCCGAATCGCTGACCCCATGGGGCCACCGCAGTGACAGTCACAGGCGACGCCGTGATTCTGTTTTCTCGAGTACTGATTCTTGCACCGCTTCATCGCTTCACGTAGCGTGGGACTCGTGGGAAGCTCGTACGGACGCATATCGCTCTCGTCTGAGGGGGAGACTTGCCACCAAGGCTGAATGGATAGCCGCTTTACTTCTACAATCTCGCACGTCATGAAAAAAGCCCGATAGGAGTTTTTTCCGATACGCAGAGGCATGCCTATGCCTTACCAGCAGTCGGACTTTGTTGACAGTGACTGTAAGTTTTACAGCAGAGGATACTCTGTGGACCTGAGTAGAGGTTACTGGGACGCCACAGAGAAATGCAAGCAATTCCACTACACGAGCTGCAATCGCATTGGCATCTGCAAGATCATCAATTCGACTACAACGGCTAGCCGCTCCAACGCATACGATGTGCCAAAGGGCTACTCTGAGTATAAGATGCCAGACGGTTTAGGCTCCTCGTGGCCAGGAGGACACGAAGTTGCGCAGTTCAACCGTGAGCACTTTGCGGGTCTGCTGGCAACGTTGCCACGCCCCTTACGCAAAAGAAATTGATCCAGTTTCTCTCGATCTACTTTACCCCAGATGTGGAGCCGCTGGGGCGCGCCGCCCGCAATTTCCAGAGATGGCACCCGGACGATCTCCAGGCTAGACGACAATACAGCAGTAAAGCTAGAAGGCGAATCTTTCGGCTCCTCGCTGCGCACTGTTTACATTAAAGGATGCAAAGCATGTATCGACCCTATTACCAAAAAGCAAAAGGGATGCAAGAAGTGCGCCACTGAAGACGAGTTCAACATGCGCTACCGCCTCAACTACACCACCACGATCTCTCACCTAGATAGCGCGAACATTGTGGCAGATGAGCTGCTAGGACCGGGCGACCGGACCCGCATATACCCAGGATCGCACTGGCAAATATCCCTTACCAACCAGTTGTGGTACAAATACGACGAGGCTCAGAGCTACACCGAAAACAGAATCGAAAGAGCTGAGGAAATCCTCCATCTACCGCGCCCGCTGAAACGCAATTGCAAAATCCTCGACAAACAATTTATCTAGTTTGATAAAATGTCAGGACCCGTTTTCTCGTTTGGTATTGAAATGAGAATGCGCGGGCCGTACTTTTTCTTCGATTCCAAGAAAGTCAAGCCGACCCCGGAACAGTTAGCACGCTTGCAGGAAGTACCGCCACACCGGCAAGAAAGCGCTCGGAGTAAGATCGACGCCTTTAACAAAGCGCATGTACTACGTATAGCTACATTACCTCGCCCTTTCATTAACGAGGCCTTACAAAAGAGCCGTGATACATTTTTACATTGATTCTTCCTCCTGCCACTGGTCGGAGTCATGCCGGGTCGGCGTGAGCAGGACAAAAAGATCGACCACCTCTTCGAGACGGTCAAAACGGAGCTCAACGCGGCGAGAGCGTCGTGGAACTCGGACAAATCGGAAGAGTCCCTCCGTACACTGGGCTGTACTCACGAACACCTGCGCACACTCGTACGCGAGTTAGGTGACCTCAAGTGCCAAACGGCACGCATCCCGCCCCTTCACGACGGCGGTCAGGCAAGGCACTATCTACCCATGTGCAAATACAGTTTTTGTGCTGCCTCCTTCCGATCACCAACACAACTCACACCAGCGGTAGTGCGCCGCACCCGGTCCAGCTGCAGGCCGAGATCGACACCCAGAAAGTGTTGATCTCCATCTCCGAGAAGATGGATGTCCTGATGGAGGCGAAGGGAGTCGACGACTCCATGGGACAGGCGTGCCGCGGGCGGGCGGCTACGACGCGCCTGGAACAAAAATACGGGATTACCGATGGCAACACTGCATCGCAGCCGGCCCAACCGCCCCGCGGGGAACCTGCCCGTGAACAGAACTACCAGTACGGCACCTGCCCCCCGGTCCGCCTCTCAGAGCGGGTCTTCACGCCGAAGTTTCCGGGCGACACTTCGACGCACATCGCGGTAGGTATATCATCCCTCCTACTTTAACGAACATCTGCTTGAGGTGCAACTTCACGCTCCGTCTACATTACTCTACAAAAATACAATCCTCCACTCTCACTTCCTTCCCAGACGGCTGGAGCATCAAGTGAAGAGAAGGAGAAGCCTCGGGGCACGAAGTCCATCTTCCGTGACCCGTGGGGAGTTTTGGGGGATCGACTCGGGCCAATCGAAGCGGCGCATCAGAATGCGCGCGAGCAGCTAGCAGAAGCTGTCGGCAAAGCTAACCACAAGGAGATCGAAGACTTTGCCTGCTTGGTCCTAAACCAGCAGTTGGATGAGATGATGTTCCACGACTGCATGGAAGTACGCGGCGAGGCCACGCGGGAGCACGAGGCGGCTCTCCCTCGCGGTTTCAAAGCTGACACCAACCGGATCCTGAAGAAGGGAAAACCAGCCACAAAAACTACTGCAGCACTCAAGAAAGAGAAGTCTACAACTAGTGCGAAAGCGACGCCAAAGGCTGTCGTCACAGAGGAGGTCCGGGACCGCTGGACTGACTATGACGATGACCAGCAGGAGGACGACTACCCCTCGTATCCGTGCCGATATGAAATGAGCGCGCGAGCCACTTAGGAACTTAGCGCGGCCGGTGCTACTGCATCCTCGATGCGCATGTACACTACTGGAGCTTCAATAGCAGCGCTCACTTGTTTCACCAGGATGAAAATACAAGACATGGGCAGAGCTTCCTTCTTTTGAATGATGACTGTTCTTCGTACCGGGCGCACTTCCGCAGTCTCGACGCGAGACAGGTTCGTGGGCAGAGAGAATCAGGGCCACGTCGAGTGAAGAGGGCCGTGGGTCGTTTACAACGATATTCAGGAGAGCTGCTCGCACCTCCATCTACATTTTTTCAACGCACGACTGACCCGCCGCGTAGACCATCTTCTTGGGAGGATGATCATTATTACAATAGCTGCCGTCGTTTATATTGACGACGTCCTCATCACGATAACCATTTGCACTGACCATGGCATGAACCGGCTCCGGTGCTTGATGGACCAGTAGCGCCTCACTACTGACATGGCCGCTGCGACGACGAACGAGGGCCCCCCCATGGAGGGCCACGACGACGACCAGTTCGAGCCCGTGGACGGGGCAGGCCCGAAGTACTTACGTGATGTGTCCTTCGTTCTGAAGAGACCGCTAGGGCTCATCATCGACGGCAGCACCCCCGGCTCCAAAACCGAGAAGCTGGTGGCACGAGCAAAAGAAAAACAGCCCGTCGCGAAGCAGAAGCTCGACCAGATTCACTCGAAGTTCGAGACGATGACGCGTCAGACGCCCGCTTCTGTCTTCGAAGAACTCAGCACGCTGCTAGGAGACGAGCGGCTCCGCTATCAGGCACCAGACTCGGCGGAGGGCAAGGCGATGATACAAAACTTAGCCAGCGTTCTGGCCACCGCACTGATGGCAGCTGTCAGGTACAGCTGTGCCTACGTTTTCCCGCGCTGAGAATCTAGTTCTTGCGCGCATGAGTTAGCGACGCTACAATCTATACCAGCGGCCACCCGCAGGTACGCGCACCCGGAAGCCGAGGCACTCTTCCCCAAAGAAGGAAAGCTCGCGCGGGACTTCGTCTTCGCGCTGGGCAAAAGCGCGCAGAACTTTGTCTCCTACATGCGGGAACTCATCATCATGCTACAAATCTACGGACGCGAAAACGCGGAATTCAAGACGCACCCTCTCGTCTCCATGATGCTGAGCCTCCTACGACGCTTCGAGCACACGGAAGCCATGCAGATCGTCGCGGTGTGGATGAGGTTCACGGCCATCATCTACCTCCCGGAGAATATCCCCAACTACGCGGAAGCAGTAGAGAAGCTCGGGACGCTGTGTCCTTTCGCCGAGTTTTTCCTTCCCGCACTCCAAGACTTCTTCGACTGCATTGGAGAAGGAACCTCGCTGGCGACACTCGCCGCTGATTTCGCAGAGGACGTCTTCAAAGAAGAATACCCCTTCCCAGCGGATGGGTCCCAGGCGGCAATCCGTGAATGGACGGACACGTGCAGAAACTTCGTACTGCACCCGATCCCCCCGGGCGTCGCCGAGGCGGCCAAAGCAGCCGCAGCGTCGGCGTCAAGTGGGCTGACTGAACAAGAAAATCAGTGGCGGAGCATGGGGGGACCGACTACCCCGGCGAAGCAGCCGCGCAGATCGGCCTCACTGGGCGACGAGAAGGAGCTAGCAATGGGAGACAAGAGCGCCGCGCGGGGCCGAAGGGCGACTTCTGCGAAGGGCACTTCCACCAAAAAGAAGCAGGACGCTCTGAAGAAGGAGCAAAAAGAGCTTCTGGCGAAGTCAAGCGCAGACGTGCTGCGGCTGCAAGGAAAAGGACTAATGCCGACGACGGCCGCGGCAGTGCGTGGCAAGGGAAAAGCCGCTGCAGATTTACTCACACGCACCACAGCCGAGCACACGCTGCAAGGGAGGCTACAGACAGCCGCCGGGAGCAGTCGAGAGCCTCTGCAACAGGATCTCGGAGCAGCCTACAACCAGAAGAGGGCTGAATTCTCTACCGTCGTTTCCGCGAAGGTGCGTGACATCCACGACCGGCGCGAGGTGCAGAGCGCTGAGGAGGAGCTCCGCAACGCCAGAGAGCAGTTGCGGGACCGCCAGCTACTACGCAGCAGCGAGAAGGAACCTCCTGTAGCATCGCCGCCGACGCGCAACAGCAACGGAGCACCGAAGCCGGTGCCGTCTCCGTTTGCGAGTTCGGGAGCCTACGCGCTGTGCGAGGAATTCGAAGGCGAGATGAGCCACAGGATGATGTCTCGCAGGTCCATGCAGGAAGTGAAGAAGGAGCGCGAGGAGCAGGCGCGCCACGGGCGCGAGCGGGAGCAACATGACAACAGAGTCAACCCCCCGGTCTACGGCCATACCCACTTTCAGGGCGACCCGGGCCTCAACGAGTTTCGGGAGAACCGCTTCCAGATGCCGAACCCACCGAGCCCGGCCGCGCAAGAGCGCAACCGCCAACGCACACGCGAGCTCGAACGGGACGAGCTGCTCGCGAA
The DNA here is from genome assembly GCA_005223375.1 of Amoebophrya sp. AT5.2. Classification (NCBI taxonomy): domain Eukaryota; class Dinophyceae; order Syndiniales; family Amoebophryaceae; genus Amoebophrya; species Amoebophrya sp. AT5.2. The sequence continues at coordinate 8,421 of RXOD01004925.1, forward strand.
GATCGCGCACCTCGAAGGGAAGAAGGAGCAGGCGAAGGAACGCTGTAGGCAGCGCGAGGACGAGAAAACGCGCACAGCGATGCCGCACGGGTCTACGAACTCGGCGCAAATCTTCTTCGACTTCCTCAACGGCCTGAAGGACATTCGCCAGCCGGCTGCTACCTCCGCAGCGCAGCCGCCCAGAGACACTAGCAGGTGCCTCCCCGACCCCTTCAACAAGATGAGGTCTACTGCGAACCCGAACGGACGCAAAAAAGAAGTCGATGTCCACCACGACTACCAGCACTTCCTGGAGGAGCCGACTGTCGGGCGGCACGACGGGCCGTTCGACCCGACGGAGGCGACCCCACCTAGCCTGTGGCTCAAGGTGGCAGCAGTACCGGCGAAAGCGCCTGACAAGGGCGTCCGTCTCAGCCCCCGTGTCTGTCGTGAGATCAGGCAGGAGCTAGGCAGCTACCTCACGCGCAAGTCCGATCAGAAGACCCACCTCGGAGAAATCGTCCCGGAGCCGCTGCCGCAAAAAGCACTCTACGCGTGCACGGTGAAGTCCGCCGTCTACTGGTTCATCGACGAATTTGATGATGACGACCTCGACAACGCTGTTGAGGATCTGGTGGTCATTGTGCTCAACGAGCTGGCTACCAGGGAGGCCTTCGACGACAACGTGGACCGCTACGCAGCTGACGGCAAGCTGCAGTCTCGCGAGAAGGACCTGGTTATTCCGGCCGGCCCGAACATCCAAACGCGGGTGTGGAAGAGCTACGTGACGATGGTCCGCGACGCGGTGACCGCGTCAGCGGATGACTACGCGGTCCTCCGGTTGAAGGACCGCGATTCCTTTTCCAAGGGACGCAGCATCCTCAGCCTGGTTCTGAAGGACGTCAGGAGCTGTTCTTACTCCAGAGGACATGATCCTACCCAGGCGCCATCGGAAAACGCGCAGAAAGCTATCAAGGATTTTCGACTCCGGGATCTCTTCTTCATCGCGCTCTACATAACAGGATTCTGGCGTTCGTCGCCGGAACTCCTCAACAACCGGTGCAACGCGCTGCACATGAGGTTCACCCTCGGTGACGGCAGGTGGTGGCGGGAGATGGAACTCAAGGACCACGTCAAACTTTTACAAACAATCACCGACCGACTCGACTGCTTCCCGAACAAAAATTGTCAGGTGGACGAGCTCGAAATCGCCTACAATTCCTGGGTCACGCTGGTGCCAGCCGTCACGAAATCGCAGCAGATTGCTGCGGACGAGCGGCAGAAGCGCAAACAAAAGGAGCGCGAGGACGAAAAGAAGAAGTTCCAGGAGCTCACCACCCGCGGAGGCGGAGGAGGTGGGAACGGCAACGCAAACAACAACGGCAACGGAAACGGCAACGGCAACGGCCGGGGGCGCGCCCGCAGCAACGACCGGAAAGGCAACCGCCGTGGAGGCAGCCGTCGCAGCAAAGAGCGGAACAAGTCTACCTTCACCTTCGGAAACGCCGTCCCGCCGGCCGACCGGCCGCGCGGCTCGCCAATCGCCAATGGCGAGAAGCGACGCAAGGACAACAACGGCAAAGCGAAGCCGGGCACAATCGAAATCAACTTCGTCCGGGAAAAAATCGTCCTCTGCAAGAGCGTGGAAATGGACGACCTCAAAAAACAGTTCGAGGTATGTGGATACTACCTCGGAAACCTCTGTGGCATCAAAGACGACAAAGGCAAGGACGTACGATGCTTGAGCCACCCGGAGCGTGACAAGTGTACGAAGGACAAAGGCCACTCTAAGACCAAAGCCTACTTCAAGACGTTGAAGGACCGTTGACTGACTTTAGCACCGACCGCACCGCCGCGGATTTACTTTACTTCTTCTTCGGCAGTAGCCACTACTTACTGGGCGAGCTTTCCTGCGGACCCTATGTCAATTCTGCTTGCTTCTACCTTGTTTTTTCAAATACTATTTTACGGCTCTGTGAAAATGAGTTTATTTTTAGGGCCAAAAAAGCCCAGTACAAGGACTCCAGCACCGCCGCGGCGGTGCTTACTCTACTACCTCTTCAAAGAAGTTTTTGTTCCAAGAACGGAACAATCGGGACCGGACCCGTAGTCCGGTACTTACAAAAGCCACGAAGGCGAATCGATAAATAAAATTTATTTTATAAATAAAAATCCCATACAAAGAAAGGGATCAAGCGGCGCGACGAGTAGCCGCATACGAACACGTTCTTAAAAATCGAAGAGATGCGCAAAAAGAACACCTACTGTACTTTACGCAATGTTTTCACCCCTGGAAAATGAACATAGCACTTGCAGTGGCCAACCGGCAACTGCTTACCACGCGCAAGCGCCGCAGGCGCCCCCGCATCGGCTGAAGTAGTTGTTCTCCGGTGGCACCAGTATCATGTACAGAGAGTCAGAGTTTTCACTCCTCGGTCCTCTCCGCACATGCTTGCAAGCGCATACATTCACATCGGTCTCTCTCGCGTGTGAGCGTGGGGTTCGTCACTCGTACAACAGTCACAGGGACCAAGGGCTTCTGTCGTCTTCGTGAGGGGATCTTCCTTGCTCGCGTCGAGTGTGGGAACCTCTACATCGATAGTTACTTATGCAGGAAGCACAACGCATCACCGCGTCCAGGGCCTCCGGATACGACCCCCTCCATTATACTAAGACTGCGTAGCCTAGATACGAGATGGGCAGGCTAGAGCGCTCCCACAGGGGGGCGCTGGACAGATTACGTGAAAAGAACAGGCGCGAAAAAGAAGCATCAGAAGACGAGGTCTACGAGGCTGAAAAAACCAGGCTCGAAGCCTGGCTGCAAGCGCAGCGCGACCGAAAAGCGACCGAGGAAGCGCTGCAGGAGCAGATGGACTACTTCGAGGCCCAGAAAGGGAACTGGGGACCAAACCCGCGCAACCGCCCCGCTACGCATATTTTCGACATATCCACGGCCTACATCGGCCATGATACGAACTACGGCACGCAGCGCCTGTCGCCGTTTCTCTTGAACGAGTGGGCGACAGATCTGGGTTACCTGGAGCCCGACATGCGGGAGGAGCTGTGTGGCAAGTCAGGATACGTGAGCCGCGGGTTCCCCGTCGAGGGGCCCGTACCCCTGTACGGCGCGTGGGAGAACGCAAAGAAGCTGACAGCAGCCGAGAAAAAGCGTTTGCACGAGACGCAACAGGAGCTGCAGCACCGCCTAGCGGCCGTGGGCCAGCTCATGAAGCTCCGTCAGGTCCCGTACGAGTTCGAGGACAAGCAGATCCTCGAAGGCTGCTGGAACTCAGTTTCGAAGCTGCTGAGCGGACCCTGGGCTGACCCAGTGTCCGAAGAGGAGATCAAGGGAAAGGAAGAATGGATCTTCCCTTACTTCGGGTACTTACCCAACTACCACCTCCTTTTTACTCCCCTTGTTACCTCTCTTGCTATTTCGCAATCCTATTCTAGGATCATGGTGAAATCCGTTTCTACTTCTTTTAATCCGTGGCGCGAATCGTGCGGTCCTCTACCATTTGGAGACGTCCGTGGTTCTGGGCTCCCGGGTGGGTGAGCTTCTGCAGAAGTCCGTTCCGGTCGGACATGCTGGAACTCTCAGCCACTGTCCGGCTCAACGGTTCGGGTCAGCATGCCTTGGCGATAGTGCGGTCGCTGTGGAGCTGGTTGGTCAGTGGAAACAGCGCGACCACGTTTTTACTTTCCACATCCACTTTTCTTTTTCCTCACAACAGGATCGGGCAGAAGTGGAGCGACGAGCTGAACTGCTGGGCGAAAATCCGCCCGATAGCGAACGAGAAACGCAGAAACCTGCTGTGCTCGCCGATCTCGGAACACATGAGCCTCCCCGGAACGGACGTCGTGGTGGACATGATACTTTACGCGCACAACCCAACGATTGGGGACTCGATGACGCAGACCAAGAAGGACATCACCGAAAGCATCACGCGCAACAGAAAGAAAAAAGGAGGCGGCAAAATGGTGTGGACAGACGTGACCACCCTGCCCAGCCCGCTCCCAGGGTACACTGATCATTCCTTCACACCCGTCTTCGGGAAGTTGGATTTGTTTCAGGCGTGCCTGCAGATGGGGGTTGCGCGGCCGGAGAGAAATCTGTTTCAGATCTTCTCGCCGGACGAGCAGAAGTACGTGTACGGGAAGTCCTTCGCTCTGTCGTTTGGAAACATCCATTCGGTCTTCGGCTTCGTCGCCTCCGTTTCGGAACTCGTCTCGCGTGTGATAAATGAGTTGATGGAAATACCCGTGGCAGTATACATCGACGACATCACTTTCATGGCTACCCCACGCCTACAGGAACTCTACATGTCCTCTATCCGCGAGATGCTCGCGATAGCAGGAATCGCGGTAGCCCCGGAAAAATGTGAGGTGGCCAAAGTAGGAGAGCCTCTGGAGATTTTAGGAATCATTTTTCACGCCTTTGACGACCGAGTCGAAGTATACCTACCAAGTAAGAAGATTGCTTCTATCTCAAAGAAGATCACGAAGGTCATCGGGATGCTACGGCCACTACAGGGCAAAATCGCGAAGGAGTTTAGAGCTAGCTTCGACTTTGATAGCCTGTACGAAGAGCTCGAACAAGTGAGCGGCCTTTTCATCCACGCCACGTACTGGCGCAATGTGAAGCGCGGTGTGCCGCTAGCTCGATTTATTTACGATTTGCTAGCGTTCAAGGGCAACTTCTGTGACCGGATCTGCTCGCAGGGATGTCTCCGCTCGCTGAAGTTACTGCTAGCGGGCATGATCGAGGAGGTCCAGCTGCAAAAGAGAATGGTGCTCCGCAGAAGCGTCGCGATCCGGAAGCGGCTGCACGTCATGACGGATGCGTCCGCTTCTGAGTCCGACAACCGCGTAGCGTTCGGCGGCCTCCTCTTTCGCGAGGACGGCTCCTCCGTCGGCTTCTCACTACATACTACACAAGCAGAGCTACCGCCAAACCTAAGACGAGCTTCGATACTCGTGTACGAGCTGATCGCCATCAGAGTGGCGCAACTAGTCTTCGCAGAAGATTACGCGGCCGCGAGTGTCGTGCAGCATTGCGACAATGCTGCCGCAGTCTACGGACTGGCTAAAGGTAGTCTTAAATGCAGTTTGGCTACCTCCATCGTCATGGACATAGGAAACACGAACATGGACCGAGAGGACCTCACATTCTACGCCTACATAAATACTCATGCTAACCCTAGTGATGCCTGCACTAGGACAGACATGTTAAACGCTTTGGCGAAGGCCTACCACACGCAGTTCACGATCTCCCCCCAGACTGTCCGCGAGATCATCGAAGAGATTGCGAGTGAATCAGTAATAAACATGACGAAAATGTTATTGGCGTAACCCGCCTCCCACATGTACCCCGTACTGTATCCACGCTTTGATATTCTTGTTATCTAGGAGGTGTGCGAGCTCAACGGCTGGAAGACCCTCGAGCAGCTCGAAGCTGAGGCTACCAAGAAAGGCAAGCCGAAGAAGACCGGTAACAAGTACAGTGGCACCCTCCCCCAGTTCAAACTGGAGATTCAGGAGGCGCTAGAAGAGGACCCGCGCCGTCCCAAAGCAGAGAACATAGTGCCACGAGCTGTCTCCAACCGATGGCCGCTGTCCGAAGCCCAGACCATTTTCGTCTGGCCAGAAGAGTCGGTCCACCTGGGCACCGAAAAGGGCCTCCCGATCCGCAATTCAAAATGGCGGGTATGGATGTTGTACACGATCACCTACCTGAAAGAGGCGCTCTTCGATCCAAATTCGGTGAAAACCAAGAGCGACTACGACACGCTCCGAGAGCACCACCCAAAGTAGAATTCTTTACTTTCTTCCACAGGTTCAGCTTTTCCTGCTTTCCCAGTTTACTGTAATTATGGTTTGGCATCTGTGCCCTCGTCATTCCCTGCCCACTGCTACAGCGTGCTGTGGGCGCAGTTACAAATTTTCGGCCAGTGGCTCTATGAGAAGGAGACTCAGCAGCCGAAGTCGTATGTGGCGCTGGTGGCGCAGCGACTCCGCAGCCTCAACTGCTTGGAGAAGCACAGTCCGCAAGCGAACCACTTGCAGACCCTCACGTTCAAGGCCCTCGAAACGTATGGCGAGCGCTTTGAACCCTGCAGGGCGATGCCGCCCGATGTCGAGAAGTCCCACCGCTTGGACAGCCGTCAGCAGCTGTTGTTTGCGGTCTGGATGAGTACGGGCTTGCGCAAGGAGTCCATGGCGTCGCTGCGGCCAGACCTGATGCAGATTGTGACGCCGCAGAACAAATTCATGCACGCCATAGTGCCATCGGTGAAAAGCGTCCCGGTCCCCGGCGAGACGTTCTCGGTGTACTTCCCTGCGAAGCTGTATCGCGAGGGCCTCTTCCCGGTGGAAGCCCACGAACTGGACAAGATCGCCCAACTCCTGGGAACCACTTCGCACGGCATGCGCAGGGCGCTGGCCATCTACCTGCGCAGGCGCGCGGCAGAAGTGAACGCCCTGCCGGGCACCAAAGAATACCAGATCTTCAAGCGAAGGGTGTGTGAACACTTCGCATGGACACAAAATTCACTCATGTGGGAGGACATTTACTCCCTAGATGTAATTAAGTACGTCAACGCGAAATTCTACGTCCATCCTGACGTAGACGCATGGTTCACGACGGAACTCTACTGATCACCCTCTTACATTACACCACTCACACTAACAGCACATTCTCACTTACAATGCATTGGCAGTAGAAGCAGAGACAGATCCATTTAAAACCTGTCGTCCCTGCACTGTCTTGGTTTCTTCATGTTGATGCACCACCCGTACTGGAACATACATGAACCGAAAACGGCACAGATGCGCATGGCGCATGGAGCTTTCATCGCATAACAAACAAAACCGATAAGAGTGTGGTCGAGGGCAGGGCCAAGTCGTTGCCCGTATTTGTCACACCTTTCCCACAAGATTGCACCTCGGTCGAGACAATCGAACATCGCGACCGATCCACAATACAAACTGGCACCATGAGACCGGCACATACTCGGTCGAATCGGTGGAACGACCTAGCAAGTGACAAAGTGGCGATTCTCCTGTTGCCAGTTCTTGTGGTCTCTTACTCCGCTGCTGGTGTTGCGCGGCCTCGACGACGGCGACCTCAGTGACGAACGTGCTATCCCGGACCTGGCGCGTTCTCCATCTGCTGTCTCCGAGGCTTGCGTTTGCCAATTGATTGCGGGACATATCAATTACTACTACGTACCCGACAACTATTGACATACGCGTAACAGACGAGCGCTAAGACGAGCCGTTATATTCATGCCGGCTTTTTCCCTCGCTTTTCCTTCGCTTTCTGCCTTGCTTTTTGCTTTGCTTTCGACCATGCTCGTGGCATTGCTGTCGGCCTTGCTTGTTGCCGTGCTTTTTTCCTTGCTAGCCTCCCGCTTTCCTTGGCTTTTTGCTTGGCTTTCTGCCTGGCTTTCAGCCTGGCTGGTTGCCTGGCTTGTTGCCTGGCTTTTGGCCTGGCTAGCTTTCGGCTTGGCTCTCGGCCTGGCTTTCGGCCTGGCTCGCTTTCGGCCTGGCTTCTTGCCTGGCTTCTTGCCTGGGTTCTTGCCTGGTTTTTTGCCTGGTTTTTTGCCTGGCTTTTTGCCTGGCTTTTTGCTTGGCTCTGTGCCTGGCTCCTCTGTGCCTGGCTCCGTGCCTGCGCTTGTGCTTGGCTCTGTGCCTGCCTCTGTGCTTGGCTCTGTGCTTGTGCCTGGCTCTGTGCTTGTGCTTGGCTCTGTGCTTGTGAGTGCTTGGCTCTGTGCTTGTGCTTGGCTCTGTGCTTGTTCCTGTGCTTGGCTTTGTGCTTATGCTTGCGCCTGGCTCTGTGCTTGGCTCTGTGCCTGTGCCTGGCTCTGTGCTTGTGCATGGCTCCGCTTCTGTGCCTGAGCTAGAGCCTGACTCTGTGCGTGATTCTGTGCCTGGCTCTGCGCTTGTGCGCTTGTGAAGCGCGCTTGTGTGCGCTTGTGAGTGAAGCGCGCTTGCGCCGCTTGTGTGCGCTTGTGAAGCGCGCTTGTGAAGAGCTCTTGTGTGCGCTTGTGTAGCGCGCTTGTGTGCGCTTGGTTGTGTTTGTGAAGCGCGCCTGTGTGCGCTTGTGAAGCACGCTTGTGCGCGCTTGTGAAGCACGCTTGTGCGCGCTTGTGAAGCGCGCTGGTGTGCGCTTGTGAAGCGCGCTCGCGTGCGCTTGTGAAGCGCGCCTGTGTGCGCTTGTGAAGCGCGCTTGTATGTGCTTGTGAAGCGCGCTTGTGAGGCACGCTTGTGTGCGCTTGTGAAGCACGCTTGTGCGCGCTTGTGAAGCGCGCCTTTGTGCACTTGTGGCGCACGCTTGTGTGCGCTTGTGAAGCGCGCTTGTGTAGTGCGCTGGTGTGCGCTTGTGAAGCGCGCTTGTGTGCGCGCTTGTGTGCGCTTGTGTAACGCGCTGGAGTGCGCTTGTGCGCTTGCGCTTGTGCTGGCTGTGAGTGCTTGGCTCTGTGGCTGTCAGTGCTTGGCTTTGTGGCTGTCAGTGCTTGGCTCTGTGGCTGTGGGTGCTTGGCTTTGTGGCTGTGAGTGCTTGGCTCTGTGGCTGTGAGTGCTTGGCTCTGTGGCCATGGGTGCTTGGCTCTGTGGCTGTGAGTGCTTGGCAAGCTCTGTGGCTGTGCTTGGCTCTGTGGCTGTGAGTGCTTGGCTCTGCGGCTGTGCCTGGCTCTGTGGCGGTGCCTGGCTCTGTGGCTGTGCC
>RXOD01004926.1:0-17123 GCA_005223375.1 Amoebophrya sp. AT5.2
CCCACCTCTCCCGCGGGTACCGTTTCCTGGAAGATAATGCTGGCAACGCTTTTCTCTGTCTATCACAATCTTTGCGACATGGCCATGCGCCTTTCGCTGCCACCCATCCCAACAACAACCTTCTCCGCTGCACCAGGCGATGCCCCCAGCACGCTCCGCTCCCTGGCTGCCGCAGCTATGTACCCAAAGGACTCCTCGTCCCAACACCGCTGGCACACCATGCTGAGCGGCCTCTCCGCAGTATAGTAACTTGAATTTCCACACGGCACACGCTCGCTGACGGCGCGCGAGGCTCCTCCACCTTTACCACTCCCACCATCTTTCGGAAGCTCTCCTTGGGGCAGTGGAAGCAGTGGGAGGCGCCAAGGTCCGCTATGCAATATAATTGCCCATTAGCCGCGGCTTCTTCCACAAAAGATGCAACTCGTCCAGCAAATGTACCTTTCTCCTATCGGCCCATCGCAGTTCCGCAAGTGTCCCGGCGTGCTCTTGGTCAACAAAATCGAGAAACTGGGCGTCTGTCGTGAGTACCAACCACCTCGAGATCGCGGGTTTTCGCGCGACGCTCTGCAAAGCGTCAACCGATCGTCCAGTAGCGGTAGAAGCTGAAGACGAGGTTGAAGCAGTTGTTGCACGGCCAGCAGCGGTGTCGTGGTCGGGATGCGTGCCGACGCTCGCCTTCCTGCGCAATTGGCTCAGCCAGGAGAAAAATGGCTGAGCCGATTGCGCAAGGAGATTTTCCTCCACCTCTTGCTTCGACGTGTGCAAGATTTCGTAGCAACTCCGAACTTCGAGAGTGTCGCTCCGGCCGCAGTAAAACGCGGTGGGTGGATCTGGAATGTGGAATGTGACCGTCCTCGTCCGCGGCCGCGAGGGTGCCAAGCACCGCGGTAAGAGCAAACAAAGCTACGATACATAGTAAATCATAGACTTGACTGCCGTCGTAAGAGCAAACAAAGCTACGATACATAGACGACGAGGGGGTCAACTTCACTTTATAAAAAAAACATTGTATTCATATTAAAACTTCTAGGATAAGTAGTCGTGGGATACGGATAGCTGGGACTTAGATCCCGGCGAGGCGACAGACAGTCCGCACGGGGGGCCACCGGATGACTTTCTACTTAGCACTATTGGACCGCTTAATCCTCTCGACACAACCATCCCTTTGCTTTTCCACTTTATTTCGTTCTCTTTGAACAACTTCTTTTCTCTCAGTCTCACTTTCTCGGCACCGTCGGCGTTTTTCTTTTTTTTCGGAACCTCATGAGGTAGCTGCGGTGGACATTTTCCCGGAACAGGCGGCGGGCCCCAGAGAGGAGACGACCGCGCGCCACTGATATCGGTAAAGTGAACGCGGATTCGTGATCAGATCAGGTTTGGAGAAGGGAAGCAGCGCAAATCTCTTCGTCCCCTCCGTTGGTTTCTTCATGATGGTGAGAAGTGTAGCAGTGAGCTCATGCACAACTTCTTCGAACGAATCCTGTTTAGATATATTGTTCAACATGTTGATGGTTCTGTTTCTTGTGGCTGCCAATACTCACTGGGAGCTGCGAGAGTGCGTTTTCTTCAACAATGTCCCGCGAAAACGGATACGGATTTTCCGAAAAATAGTTGAAGTTTAATGCTGCATCTCGGCGCCGGCAATAGGGAATGGTCAGCAAGGAAAGATATCAATACTTGGTGAGCTGAGTAAAGGAAGGTGGACATCGATAAAAATCATGCTTCAGATACTCAGTCTGTTGGTATGAGATCTGTGCAGAGTCAGAACATCAGGGTCCTCTGCCGCGCTTGGCGCTCGCGCTCAGTCTGATCAAAATAAAAATGAAAACGCTTAACGCTTCAGGCTTGGTGCTTTCTATTTTATCTGTTCTGTTCTCGTCCGCTCTAGAAAGCGTGCAGGTCAAGGTCAACAGCCTTTTCAGCCGGATGGTCATCCGGTACCCATGCCAGTTTTTAATTCTATTTCTATGCGACCGAGCTATACTAGTAGAGCCCGGACGCAATGAACTGCAGATAAAATTGTTCACAATAAATATAGATAAAAGGCAAACATAAACTAACAGTAAACACAGGACGCAAGGAGCTAAAACTTAGTGTAGTTCCCAGCAACGAGTTGTCCAACATATCCAGGGACGTACTACTTAAATGGGTCTATGCGTACGTTAGTATGTTTTATCTTTATGCTATTTCAGATACGAGCAGGAGCGCCTGTCTGTGCCTCATGCTCACAGCAGCACTCAAGGAATAAAACTGTCTGTGCCTGTGCCCTCGCCCGGTCGTGCCTCCACGGCAATCTCACTCGGACTCGCTTCCCAGCAGCAGCACCTGTTTGAGGAACGCTCGCTGCTGCTTCCATTCTCCGCGTGGCAGCACTCCCGCCTTGACCGCGAGGGGCACAATCTTGTTCTTGTTTCTGAAGTTCAAAAATTTCGCCTCCACCAAAGAAGCCAAGTTTTTGGCCGAGACGATACTGTCAAACGCCAGCTGTTGCCAGACGCGGTTCTTCGTAAAAGAGCTACCGGAGGACGAGAACAGCTTGAGCAGCAACAGGCCGCGCTTTAGCACCCCCATTTGGCCAGGGGACAAAGTCAGGGTAATGCTGTCGGCCTCGTTGGCGGGGGATTTGTTTCTTTGCCTTGTTCGACGTGGTCCGCTTCCAGCTGGACCACTCTCCGCGCCGGCAAATAATTTCTCCAGGTCATGCGCAAACCAAGCGCAACGTCCTGCCACGGGAACCATTCTGGAAGTGCTGGGTGGGACCGACCGGCCTCTGGCAGCGTGGTGCGCCCTCCTCGCGAGCCGTCGCAAAACGGAAGCGAACGCTCGTAGCACTTTTCTTGGAAAGGTTGCCGTGTGGCCGCGGGCGTCTTCAGCTACTCCGCCATCGAAGAACGGAAGCGCGGAGAGGAATTCCCTCAGAACCACGGGTGTTCTGTGGTCGCGTCCACGACGATCGAGGCCAGGAACCTCAACAGGCGTTTCCACCAAACTCTCCGCCTCCGCGCGCGACAGCCCAAGCTGCGTTTCGCTGATTTTGCCCGTTTCGCGCACCCGGACGACCCGGCGTTTGGGCATTCCCAGCTCTTCCCAGACCGATTGTAGGCCCGCCGTCAGCTTTTTCGCGTCCACCTTTGCGATACCAGCTTCGAGCATTTCGGTTTTTGCCATCTTCCGTCTCTCCGCATCGATCAGCAGCGCAGCTGTCACCACATCCACGTCCTGCTGCAGCTTTTCCGGAATTTCGTCAAGCTTCTGCACTATTCCGGCGCGAAGGGCGAGGAGAACGATTTCTTTGTCGTTCTGGAGGTTTTTGGGAAAGTAGAGGTCGGCAGAAAAGCTTGGGATGATCATGTCCGGAGAGACCAGGTCAAAGACCTCCTCGTCTCTCAACAGTAGCAGCACGCGCCGCAAAGCTTCCAGGTGGAAGGTGGGAAGGGTCAAGGTCACGGAGGTTTGCTCCTCGTTCAGTGCAGCGCTTTCGAGAAGGTACGCGACCACCTTTGGAAGGAACTCGGCGACGCGCTGCGCGGCTGCCTTGCCGTCCTGATCCACGCTGGCGGAGACTGGTGTGTTGACGTTTATCAATTATATTTTATCTCACTTAAAAGTTGCACATACCTAATATACATATATTTAGACCCAGACCCAGTCGGCGGGTGCTACGACGGACAGGGCAAGTGGAAGTGCGTCTAGATCTTCATCTGATACTGGTACAACTCTCAACATACCATTAGGCTATTGCAAATTCAGTTTACTGAAAATTCAGCTTTTCGCTGAAGCACTCATGAAAAATGCGGGGCGATCATGATCATGCAGTGGAAATATTACCACGCGGCGTGTTTTTCTGCGTCAGCCTCACTCTCCGGTGCTGTCGGTCGGCAAAGTCCCCCACTCTCGCTGCGGCGGCGAGCAGGAGGCGGAAGTCTTTTCGCGTCAGGTGAAGTTCTTGCTTTTCCTCACGCAAAGCCAAGTGCGCCTTGCCTTTCCACACAGAAGCCGGGTAGAATTTCGCGAGCTTCTCAAGAGACCCTTTATCGCCGCGGACATTCGTCCGCAGAACTCGCTCCACGTCCAGCAGCATGCCGATTTCCGCGATCCTCCCCTCCAACCGCGCCCCCGTGCCAAAAGGGAAAACTTTTTTCAGCACCGTCGCCATCGCAAAGGAGTCCTTGTTGATGTGACGAGGCAGCTTCGCGGCTTGCTCCTCGGAAAGAATATCAATGGCAGTGTCGCGGTCGGTCGGACGAGGACGCGACGTCAGTTGCGCGGCGCCTATCTGCAGCCCGCGCGGCGCAGTCGCATCGGCCCCGATTTTCACTTCGATTTGCTTTTCGAGTGCGGCTTTCAAGATCTCCTTATCACCGCGCAGCGCTGCCGGAATTTCCGAAAAAGCCCCAATCGCACCCACCTCGATAGCAGTCTTCACGAGCAGCCGCGGGATTCCGCGCTCGGGCCCCCTGCCCTTTCCCGTTTTTACCAGCTCGGGAAAGGGCCGCGCGAGTTGCTGCGAGAAGCTGTCCAGGAGGTTCTCCTCCAAGGCGACGCCGACGGCGTACTCCCGCAGGCCCCCCTCGTCCGGAATCTCGTAGTAGCTGCGGAGCCGGTGCGCCTTGATAGCGGTAACAACGGTCCAGCCTTTCTTTTTCGCGGCTTCGGGAAAATCCGAGAAGCGACCCTTTGGCAGCTCTCTCTCGATCGCTTCGCGGAAGCGTTGTCCGTAGCCCTTTATGGCGGGGACAGGTGGTAAGTGGTATACCTACGTGATAAGTGAAATTTATTTTGGGTGGCTCTTCGGGGTGGGTCCCCTCTGGTGGTTCTGAAAAGTAGAAGAGGGTAAAGGCGGCTTGCTGCGGTTGATAGCCGGCCTGGCGCCATTGCATCCTACGGCTGACAGGAGAAAAGTTCCACTCTATGCGCCCTCTTTTTCCCTACTTTCAAGCTCCTACTCCTTCACCATTCTAGCCACAGGCACTGGCCTGCCGTGGCCTGCTCCCTCCTGCACCCCCCCCATAGCTCTAGCTGCCTCTAATGAATCCCCACAATGGGACTGGGGGCATCTCAGAAACCTCCCCCGACTCCTTCGCGCCGGGTAGACAACTTCAGAGCTCCTTGGGCGACGCTCGCCATCGCTAGGGCAATCCGCCACCCAAGTGGGGACCCATTACACAGCGACAGCACTTGCCACTTCTTCAATTACCACCTGGACCGGCCATATCCTTCGACCGCGTCGCGGAAGCGTTGATGTGCGTAGACCCTTTTGGAAGCTTCTCGTCCTTCTTGATCTCGTCCTCGCAACCTGCGCCCGAGACGAACGAAGCGTCCGAAGATGAGGTAGAGCTCTCCCTCTTGCCTTTCGAGGGAGCACAAGCAGAACCACTGCCGCTGCTGCTGCTCCTCTGTGGTGTCTCCCTCACCTGCTGTGTCGGAGGGAGTGTCGATTGCGTTTTTCCCTGGGGGCTCAGAAGATGGGGCTCCGCCGCTTTGGGTGTAGTTTTCTTGCTCAATCTCCGCCGCACGACAACTGCTGGCGCTGGCTCACCGATGTCCTCGCTTTTGGTCTTCTGCAACAACCTCGAGCGCGGCACACGCACAACCCCAGCTCCCGGTCCCGGCGACGTACTAGTAGTACTACTACTGGAAGTACAGGCTCCCTTTTTCGGCTTTGGCTTCTGCACGACTTCCGATTCCGTGTCCGATCTCCCGCGCTCCTGCATCCAATTGCATGCGTCCTCCACCGGTTTTCCATGCGCCGAGGACTGGACCGATTCTGCGGCCTCGAGATCGAGTTCGACCACGGGCGATTCGTAGATCTCAGTCGGCGACGTCACTTCTTCCGTCGGAGGCGGCACCTCTTCCGTCGGCGACGGCACCTCCTCCGGCGTTGACGATGGTTTCAATATCAAAGTCGGCAAATTGCACGGCACTTCTTCCGTCGGCGACGGTATCTCAGTCGGCGACGGCACTTCCGTCGGAACCGGCACTTCTTCATCTTCCGGCGGCGTCCGCATCACAGTAAGTGACGGCAGCGGCACTTCCTTCGGAAAGGGAAACGGCACTTCTTCCGTCGGCGACGGTATCTCAGTCGGCGACGGCACTTCCGTCGGAACCGGCACTTCTTCATCTTCCGGCGGCGTCCGCATCACACTAGGTGACGGCAGCGGCACTTCCTTCGGAAAGGGAAACGGCACTTCTTCCGTCGGCGACGGTATCTCAGTCGGCGACGCCACTTCCGTCGGAACCGGCACTTCTTCATCTTCCGGCGGCGTCCGCATCACAGTCGGTGACGGCAGCGGCGCTTCCTTCGGAAAGGGAAACGGCACTTCTTCCGTCGGCGACGGCACTTCCGTCGGAGCCGGCATTTCAATTTCTTCATCCGTTGGCGATCGCACCACCGACGGCAGCGCCGGCATCAAAGTTGGCACTGGCTCGTCCGGCGAAAACGGCACCTCTTCCGTCGGTACTTCTTCCGTCGGCGATGGTGCGAGCTCATCCGCAATGTTGGTCGTTGGCTCCTCTGGCGAATTCCCCTGCTCCGGCAGCCAACCGCTCACGTCCTGGCGTTCATCTCGTTCTGGTTCTCCTGGTCCCCCTCCTACAGCAGCTGCGACGTTTTCCGGGGGCCTCCCTTTACCTTTGGCTTTCACAGCGGTGGCAAGGACGTCGGACGTGACTGCCAATGCAATCTGCTGGAGCAAGGATGAGCCAGAGCCCGCAGCGAGGAACAAAAGGCCCGAACGCAACATCTTGCGAGTTGTAAGAGTATTCGTAGGCTTTGGCTTTCCGAGTACTACTACTAGTCGTGAGCGTGATGTTGGTTGGAGGACGTAGCGTGTTGCAGCAAGCAGGAGAGAAAGGAAAAGAGAAAGAGTGGGTCTGACGATTGCTGGGGTGCGGGTGGCGGTAGTGCAGGTACTCAATGCTTTATTAATTTACGAAAAAAGTTTTTCCGATGAACCTATGAGGCAGCCGTGCAAAGGCTATGAGAAGGGTATACGGCCAATTTTTTTTGCTGCTGCAGAAATAAAAACAAATGATAATGCAGTATGTAGGTGAGAAAGTGAATGCGAAAGCCTGCGTATGCAGAGGGACCTGAAGATAGCCTGACTCAGAGGTGCCTGATCCGAAGATCATAGGATCCGGCGCGCGTCAAGTATGGTCTGCCTGAACCTGAACCTGAAGAGTGACACTATAGGATCCGGACGGTTCGTCTTCGTGATCGCATTCCTTCGCGGCACTGTACACGACATAGGGTTAGGGACTGACTCACGTATTAATCTTTATCGACAGGACAGAACTCCTCCGAAAAAAATGAGATTTTTTCGCGCTTGCCTTTTCGCACGCCAGGATCCGGGCGCGATCGAATCCTCGAGCTCGATGAGCTCGATCCTTCAGCGACGCAAGTAAATGAATCCAGATCTGGTTGATTTTTTCGCGGACAAAAGAGGACTAGCGAGCTAGAGGCACTCCCCACACGTCGCGGTGCTGCGCCTGTGCGCAGCTCCTATGTATATGATCATCATCGATTACGGAGCATCTACGTCAATCGGTATAATTTGGGTCGTCATTCTTTCTTTTTCATCCGCAGATTGGCCCCCAACAAGGCGCCCAGTCGTTCGGGCCAAAAGAAGGTGTGTGGGTGGCCTACTGTGATTTACTATAATGCGCGAAATGATTTACTATGAATATAATATACCTCCATCTTGTTCGGAGGACGAAGGTAAACGAGCACTCGTCCTACATACTTGTATTGTCTGCCGATCAGAGGCAAACAAGAGGCCCACGTCTGCCCGGAAAGACTCAAGGACGGACGTCTGGGTGCAGCTGCGCTTGGGTCTATCAACGAACGA
The DNA here is from genome assembly GCA_005223375.1 of Amoebophrya sp. AT5.2. NCBI lineage: Eukaryota > Dinophyceae > Syndiniales > Amoebophryaceae > Amoebophrya > Amoebophrya sp. AT5.2. Next base: position 7,851 of record RXOD01004926.1, read on the forward strand.
GATCACTGAGCTACTCCTGACACATATTAAAGTGTCAGGAGCCTCTTCCGGAGTCGCGAGTAAGTCCCTCGTTAGTCCCTCACAATCATATTCAGGATCCCGCCCGACGATCTGGGGCACGCAGCTGCGATGTTCATCTCCCGCAGAAGAACATCTGGGGCACCAGAACACAACTGTTACATTCCCAGACTCTGTCCTCTTGTGTCCTCCCTCGTGTATTTTAGTGACTCTCCTCGACATAAGTATCCCTCTCTGTCGCTCCTTCGATGCTTCTCTCCGACAACTACATACTACTGCATTTACTAAGTCGACGTTTCTTTCGCTCATCCGAACAGAGTCAAACTTTCCGGAAAGAAAAGCCCCTGACCACCAGGAGCCCTCGCGCTACGCGCCTTCGTTTTGTTGAGAGTGTTGCAGCTTCTCTACTTCACCACTACATCGGAACAAAAGGTATCCAGCGCCCGTTCACATCCCGGGTTTGCCGTTTCATCACGGCATAGCCCGAATCCACCCATCACAGAATGCTAAGTCCTGCTCCTGTCCCCCACAATGCATCCATTTCAACAAGAGGTCCTCTCCCGCCAGATTTACTTCTTCTTCTTCTCCAGCTTCTTCTTGTAGAAGGCGAGCTCATCCCCCTCGAGGATGTACCCGTCGCAACGACCGGTCTGTCCCGGGCGGGACGAGATGCACGCGAGGAGGCGGCCCGAGTTGAACTGGTCTTCCAAGTTCTGGTCGAGTTTCTGGTTCTGCAGGCGACCGGCGAGCTTGGCCTTCACGTGGCCGGACTTCTTTTCCTCCTCTTCCTTACCAGCCTTCTTCTTGCCGAGCTCGACACCGTAGTGCTTGGCGTACCACTGCTTGAAGGGCATGGCATCGACCTGGACGATGGTGTTCTTCACCAAAGTCTTGGTGCGGACCTGCGTTAAGTACGGAGTGGGAAATACGTGCGGGGAAGAGCTTGTTTTTTCAAATGGGTAGATGCATTAATAGCGAACTATGGATAGTCCGTTGCGTCACAACTGTCATCGCCTTTAATGCCTACTGTTCTCTGCTAGCTTTCCCATCTAGATGTAAGTAGCACGGTCTAGAGACACTCGCCACCACGAAAGAAGACGTACCAGCTCGTTCGACACGGAGTTGTACACGACGTCCATCACGCGCACCTTGCGGGTGCAGTTCTCCGAGCCCCAGGCGTAGTTTCCGGAATCCAGACGCAGGGCACGGAACTTCTTGTTGGCACCTGTAGAGACATTTCAATATGGCGTGTGTTGCTGGGAACCAACCTCTCAGGAAAGCACCGACTCGTCGGACCAAATCATCACATCAGCTCACGACCTGCTTACGTCCTCACATCAGATTCTAAAACAAAAATGTACCACGGCAGCGGACGACGCGAACGCGCTTGTGACCCAGACGGGTCATGGCGGAGGGGCGGCCCATCTCATACTTCCTCTTCTTCTTGTGGACGTTGACACGACCACCCGTGAGGCGGTGCTTGTGACGGCTGTCGCGCGTGATACCCATCTTGTTCGAAGTAGAGTCGTGAGGCAACTATGCTCTCAAACGGTTCTCGTTTCCCTGGGAAATTGTAGAGAATTGATTCTTGTCTGGATAGAAATACACCGTACGTCTGCCTAATCGCGCTACTTAATATGTCAACGTTGAAGGTTGACGGATCGGCATTTATCGCAGATCGATTTTAGATCCTCTGATACACGATGATCGTCTTTGGTACACGAATTTCAGTGATCGCCAAGATACCACGACCGACATGCTGCGACCAAACCGAAGCATGAATGTGATCTTTTGTGCAGGGATCGGCTGTCAAGCCACGCATTGGTGATCCAGGCGCTTCTACTGCGCCCTTTCTTTCATTCGAGGAAATCACCGCCATCGCATCACCAGTACACAACGGCGACTCCGGGGCCGCCGCCAAGTATTTTTAAAGGCGCCGGGGTCTATTCATTAATATCGGCTTTGCTTTTGGCACGAAAAGGAAACTGTCGCTCGTGAGATGATTTCTGGTAGAGTTATATATCAACAGTAGCGTATTTTTCGCCTTTGCGTCTCTCTTGGTTGTCATCTCACCATTCCTGAAGGTACTAGCTAGTGTACTTCGATGAAACCACAGCTGGATCGCGGGTTCCCATCGAGAACTTTGTGGATCGTGGGGAGTGTCGTCTGGAATGAAAAATCTAAATGAAAATAGAAAGTAGGAGGGGATCGAATGAAGCGACAGCACATGATGTTGACAGGCGCCTCAATCAGGTCCATGCCCATTCGCCAGAGGCGGCGCCAGGACCCCCACGTGGGCGGGAGCCTTCGCGAAATGAAGGGTGTCTCTAGCACGTCCAGTTCGATGTCCTTCCCAGGCCGAACTGCCGCCACCTTGAAACCCCCTCTCCTGACTTGCTCCGCGTGATGGTCGCGCTCACATCATTATATGTGCGCAGCGAGGCCGCTGATTTCCCCATCGATCTTGCCCGTATCTCGCTGCTTTTGCCGGGCATGCTGGTTTGTTCGGAGTGGGTCGTTGCTGGTCGCTCGGTTGAACTGCGCACTCGGTGCGAGAAGATCTCCCCCGGACTGGAAGCCGCAAAACCCTCCCCCAAGTAGATCCAGAACCGGCAAATCTCCGTCCCGTGCCGCGTTCTCTCCGCTGAGGCTTAAGAAGGCGCGCTCGTAGCTGCTGTCGGTCCAGCGCCCTATCGCATTCCGGAGCGGTCGGCAGAGGCATCCCGGTTTTCCTCGATTTCGCCAGTCTTTGCCTCTGCCTCCGGCTGCAACTTTTGCGCGGCATGCTGCTGCTCTTCCACCGCTAGATCTCCGGTGGCCCCGAGTCTCTTGGAGCGCAAATTCGCTGCGTAGTCGACCCGCACTGGCAACGGCACCAGCTCCATCCTCTTCCGAGGCGCCTTCATTGAGGTTCTGATGTGGTACTGGGAGGGCGAGCTCATGCCAATCTTGTTCTCCGCAAGAATCTGGATCTTCATCATCTCTTCGCGAAACACGTGCGCAAGCCTGCCCATCGCCGCCTCCTCGAGCTTGAAGGAGTTTTGTTCCTCGATCCCAATGAAACGTCTCGCGTCCTCGTGGTAGTCGCCCTCCAAGACGGCCCAGGTGAGGAAGGAATCGAGCTGCGGATCGAAAATTTGGATGTGGTACTTCAGGATCGGGCACTCGGAGCAGACCGATGCGGCAGGTGTCCACGTGACCACGAAGGCGCGGCGGCTCTCGGTGTCGTCGACGCAGGCGCATCGAATTCCGCGAACGATCTCCGGAACGTCATGCGACCGTCGCACTATGTCGGCCTCGGCCACCGTCTTCGCGTGTGTCACTTTCTCGACAACTCGAGCAAACAGCTCTTTGTTCTGCCCGCTCGTTCCGACGAGCTTGTCAGGGTGGAACTTCTGTGGTGTTTTCGATAAAACTACATGCGGCGTATCGGTCGCCCTGCTGGGTCAGAACCAGAAGCAAGCGCTTGTTTATGGCAGATAATACTCACAAAAAAATCAAGATTAGGGTCGTAGAAACTTCAAGGTCAAACAGATGTCCTCCAGGCACTCTGGTAATTTTCTGCATAAGTTTGAACGTCTGTACCCTCATCAGCAGTCGCCACCTCGCGTGGACGTCCTCCAGCTCCGCCGTCCGGGAAAATAAATCCAGCAACCCGTATGCCCAATTGTTTCCCCTCTCTTTTGTCGCCATAATGCTTTCCGCCTCCCTCACCAATTCTTGCTCCTGGTTGTGCGTTGATGAAGTCTCCGCTGTCGACTTTCCGCTCGACGCCGTGTGTATACCGCAAGGCACAGAAGTATTTCCTGCTTTGTTGTCGTTTGCGGACGCTGTGCCGGTCGGCTTGGATTCGCCGCCACTGCATCCCTTCGGCGGCTGGGCCCGTGCCGTGGCTGCATTGACTCCACCTCGATCTAGGGAGTGATCCTTTTTCATCCTATTGGGTTGGTTCCCCCTTCCTCCCGCGCCCGAGAACACCGCCGGTCCGGTCGCAGTGGCGCTCTTTAGACTCGCCCGGAGGTGCTCCTGCGCTTGCAGCTTCTTCCTGGAGGAAGATGCGTCAAACTTTGCTTTCAGCCCAGCGAAGTCCTGTTTTCCCGACACCTTCTGGAGATGCGAGTCGAGCGCCACTCTCGGTGACGAAGATGATGCGCTGCTGGCCGCAATCGCTGCACTACGCAGGGTGGACGTGCCGGGTTCCACGGGAAAGTTTTTCCGGGCGAAGGCGCTACGTCGAAAGTCCGGAATCGACCTGCTTACGGGTTCTTGTCGCTGATTCTGCTTTGCTGATTCTCCACGCGAAAGGATTTCCTTTTGATCGGTATCTTCAGCTTTTAGTTCTGCAACGAAAGGGTGCGCGCGACACTCGGCGGCGCGGCGGCCCGGAGCACCTGTTCTTTTTGCCCGGTTCTTTTGTCGGTGTTTGTTTCTGCTTTCGTGCCAGTACGACCGCGACAAAAGAACAAACATTGGGATATTTATAAAGCTGTACGCACAATGACAGTGATGCAGCAACCCAACGGAGAAATGCTACACTGTGTGGTCTATCTACCTCTCAACGCGGGCGTCTCGGGCCGGTTGTTCCGCTTCGCCGCTGGTGGCGAGTCTGGCACGATCGCGCCGGTCGCCGCGGACGTAGTTCTGCAGGTTTGCATTTGATTTATGTAGTTGATGCACATGGATTGAAAACTGCCGCGGCGGACTGCGCAGGTAATGAATGCTGTGCCTGTTCTTGTGGACCTTTGCAGTGCCTTCTAAGCTCCAAACACGCCACCTTTTCAAAAATTCTTTGTGTTTTCTAGGGCGACGACAGTTACGTCAATAGCTGGATCTAGTACCTCTCCCTCTTGAGAAGCTTTAACTTCTTCACTGGTGGTTGCTGTGCGCCTCCTCCTGAGCCATCTCCTGCCCCCGCCCCCGTCTCCACAACCCTTCTCTTGGTCGACATCAATACCGGCACATCCCGCCCACCGGCGGTCGTCTCGGCCCCAAAATTTTTGGATTGCGCTGCTGAAGCCGCCGACGCGCTGGTCGCAGCGCTGCCATTACCCGAAGCGTGATCGGGATCCCCACGACCACTGCCCGTCCGAGACCGAGCGCCCCCTCCGCCTTGTTGCACTTGTTGTTTCGGCTGCGGCATCCTCTTCGAGTTGCTCACCCGCGCCTTCCGCACCGACTTGGCCATCCGGACGAGGAACTTGATCTGCTCCGCAGTACGGTGCAATGGCAATCGACTGTGTCGTGCAGACCTCCACCTCCTTCGCGTGGACGGAACAAACTAATTTCAAGACCGAGTTCGCCTTCCTCGACGCGTGGTTCGTGCGCTGCACGAATACTGCTGTTTTGTTCCGCGCTCCGACCAGGGGACCTTCTACAGCAGTGCTCTTGACGGCAGTTCAAGTCCCACAACTCCGGCGAGGAGCTTGTCCGGTCTAGCCTCTCAGTGTCGCAAGATGCGGCGGGGCCCTATAATTTCCCAGCTTCTCCTCAGTGTCACCTCGCCGTCGCACGACCGCACACGGACTAAGGGACTCGAAGTGAAGGCTACTCCATGATGCGCATGAAGGAAGGCAAGCACTCCCGGCGGCAGCAGGCGATGTCGAAGCAGCGGTTTTTCGGCACGAGGGTCTCGTGCCGCCACTTGCGCATCTGCCCCAACTTCGTGACGGCTACTTCGTTTCAGTGGAGAATTGAAACACGAAGACAGTGTCAAATAAACATTATAGATTTATTGCCCGTCGACATCCCCGTGGCGACGTTCCGACTCCGAGTCTATTATAGCGGTTCTGCGGGAGCAGCGTGGTTCTCGAGTCGACCAGCATACAACTAGCTTGGCTTATCGCTGTGCCTTTGCTGGGATAATTCGTCATGAAATGATTGATAGTACGCGTAATTGTGTTGTTTGTGATTCGTTTTGCAAACAAGGTTGTTTGTACTATGCATTTTTACTCGTGGCCGCTCGTACACATTGGACTCAGAGAGGTGGAGCATCATACGACAGTGCGAGAGAGGTCACCGACACCAAGATGGAGCGTGATAAGGAGCTTTGAATGACGGGATGATCGACATGATGATCGTGATCCTATTCTGATGGAAAACAAAGACTGTCTACGTATAGAAAGTATGTTCATCCTTCTGGAGCACCACACAAAGAACAACATCAAGCCTCCCCACAAGGAACCACCTATGTTTATACACACTCTGGATTGAACTCGAAGTAGCAAACGCCTGCGAGTCATTTTCCACAGTGGTCCACTCAGCAGAAGCAGGTAGACAGTTTGGCCGGCCTTTGAAGATATACTCCCTCGTTCTCGGGTGTGGTTCACTTTCAAATTCAGCTCAGAAGAGGCGCGGTCATATACGACTTCGTTTTTCTTGACATCTGCAGCCTTGGTAAGTACAACATCAGTAGCCGTGACAAGCCACGTGGTCGAAAGAAATGTTCCTCAGCTCCTGCAAGATTGTTCATCCAACCATTAAGTAAGAGGCAACTCTGGCGACGCCACGGGCAAATGAAGCTACATCGCTATACTTAAATCATGGCCAGGATATCGCGGTGATGGTGATGATTTACCCAACTCGGGGTGTACGTTTGTCCCGGCCATGTTAGTGAGCCGAGACCAAACGATTAATTTTGAAGCCACCAGTGAGGAGATCAGTGCTGAGTTAGGATTTTTGAGGCGAACGAAGTTGTGGTTGCTGCGACGCGACGAAACCTGTTACCTGGGCTTCGGAAAGCAGGGGTTTGATATTTGAGGGAAAAAAATTTTATAACCATAGCCTAAATATCATTACAGCTATAGCCCTTTCGGTGGCCTGTTGTTACTCCGCCCCCAGTAGTTTTGGCTACTGGGTTCCCCTGTATCTGTCGGCCAACAGATACAAGACCCCTAGCGGGCGGCTACTGACCGGGCGCGACATGTCTTTAGCGCTATTTAGGTACTTAGGGTTATCTTCAATTTTTTGACTTTTCCGGCCTCGCCGCAGCGGGAAGACATATTTTTTTCGACCTATAGTATGCAGTTAACCCCTAGGAACCTACTCACTCAGCTGCGGAAAGTTGGAGCGACGTCGAGACTGGGTGAAGATGAAGATCAAAGAGCTTCGCTCGGCTCACTCGGAAATACAACCATAATAGTAAAATACGACCTTGGTTTTGTTTTTCATCGAAACACCGAAATGAACCAAAAATCAGCTATTCTTGTGCTTCGTCCATGTACTCTCCGCAGAATTCGCGGCAGGTTCCCGGGCAGTGCTTCCAACCGTGCGCGGACTGGGCCCAGGCGACCCCGGGCCTCCACAGGCACGACTCCGCGCACTGGCTGCGAGTCGCGGAAGGCCGCCCCCGTCCCGCCGACTTTTTCCCCAGGACTTTCTCCAGCATCCACGACAGGCAGCTCGCATCGGGGCTCCGGAACTCCTTCTCCTTCCCATTGGGCCTGCCCCCCTCGACCCAGGTGTCTATTTCGAACATGAAGGGCAGAAAGTTCCGCTTCCGAAGCGCCGGCACAATCGAGTTGGCTTTTTCCGAGGCGTCGCGCCGCTTCACGCCCAACGCGGACAGGTTCCAGGTCGTCTCAAACCGCGACGTGATGCGGGTTTTGCTCCCCCAGTTCGCCGTGGTGTTGTGCACCAGGTGCGGATGCATCACGACCAGGTCGCCGGGCTTCACACCGTGGACCCGGTTACAGGCAATCTAGTTCATCTACCCCCCGTTATGATATAAGTAGTTCTATGCATCCTTCCGCCCTTCGCCGCCTAGCTTTGCGCAGCAGGCGTGTTCTGCGTCTGTCAGAAAAAATCCAAATTAAGTAAGTACGTAAAAATTGGACACGACACCCAACGCAACACGCTCATCACGCACCCCGGACGTCGAGGAAGTACTCGTGTAGCGTCCTCTTGCAGCTACAACTACCGAAGAGCTAACCGATTCGTGAGTCTGAGGAACGTCAACTCAGGGGCGTCACAGAACGGGAGCCGCATCCCGAGGTGGACGGCGTTCCTCCACTCCCTCCGGATGCACCGCGCATCCGCTCCGCACCGGCCTACAACCGGGTTCCTACCAATAGATACCATCGTCGGGGAGGGGAAGACCTAGATCAGGTACGGCGGGGTAGAATTATAGGCGTCGTCGTAATGTTCCGGCGTCCAGACCACCACGCGTTTGTGGATTTCACTTTTTTGCCCGAAGGGGCTGTTTTTCTCGACGGGACCTCGTTCATGAAGTACTGCGTGTCCCACCCGTCCTCTTTCAATTTCTCGGCTGCGGCTGTGTTTGGCACAGCGATGTTCTGGTTGCTAAGTGCCTCGACCCAAAACCAGTGGCTCCGTTCTTCAAAGGTTCTCGGATACGCCGCCCCCCGTTTCTTACTTGCGACGAGGTAGCGGAGCTTCGCCAACAGGTACCACACGTACCTGTGCGACCCGTCGATAACAGACGTGCCGCCATCGGTAGGCCCCTTGATTTCGCGATACATCGGAAAAGACACGGTCGAGGAAGACGTGCAAGGCTCGCCTGGCGTGCAGACCAGCTTCGGGAGCAGCTGCCAGTTCTTGCCCGTCTCGTCCGGGTACCAATCCTGCTCGTCGAAATGCCAACCGTTCTCGTCCTGCGTTTGCCGAGAAATCGCATGAAGCCTCTCCGCAGCGGTCCCTGAATCATTTTTTTCGTTGGTGTAGTGGGTGATTGCGAAAACTTCCTTCCGCCTAAGCTGTAGGTGTCCAAAATGGATAAATAATATCATGCTTCTTCCGTTCGTATTCGCGGGTCTACGAGCGCTCATCCACATGAATATGATATTTGATTTTTATCCTTGAGGGCAGACTAGTGAGAGCAAAGGCACTCCGTTATGCTGGAGACGAGCATAACTGGGTGTTCAAACAATTGCCTTCACACTAGGTTCTAGAGGTACCGCTGAACTTCGCCCTGGCTTTGGCCGGCAGATTTTGCGGGCGGTATCGCACGACCCAGCCGTCCTGTTCGCCGAGGTTGGACCAGTCTTCTTCTTCGTCTTCCTCCTCGTCGTCAATCTCCGAGTAGAAGCGCCAGTAGCTCACCTCGTCCATCGTTTTGGCTTCCTGGCCGTTCTCTTTCAGGGGCTTGTTAGAGGGGTGAAAAACCCATTTTTGGCGGCAACGGCATTTCTGGCACGTAGCTGAATTGGCCGCTACTGAGACCGAATACGAGACGAAATACAAGAGAAAATACAAGACAGCACAGACCTAAATGCAAGGCGCCTCGTGGCCGTCACTTTG
>RXOD01004927.1:0-17101 GCA_005223375.1 Amoebophrya sp. AT5.2
GCCCACCGGCTCGGGTCTATTGAATGTATGGGTGTCGGATGACTAGTTTCCTTCCCCGTTCCTCGTGCTTCTTGAGGGCGGGGCTGCTCCGGCAGATGCCAAAACTATGCCTTTCTATGTATCAGCAGTCTTTTCATATGCCTTTCTATGTATGGGTGCTCCTTCTCCGCGCCCCTCGTGCCCCCTCTCCGTGCTTGCGCGGTTTCGGTAACTTGTGCTCCCCCTCTCTCCCCCAGCGCTTGTTTACGGTGGGGCTGCTCCGGCAGATGCCACTTCTATGGCTTGCGATGTATGGGCCCTTAATCGCAATAATTTCCTTGTGTTCTGCTCAAGACTCGTGCTGGTATTATTTTTCAGAAATGTGCATTGTGAGTCATGGACACTGGCACAGGCGAATTCTCCCCGAATCCAGCTGCTCGACTTTGTTTCTACAGTAGGTACGTAGTAATGTGCGTTTTCTGTTTCGATGCTAGATGCTCCTGGAAGAACAGACGCGAGGCCCTGTGGTCCCTTCTATATGCAGTAACTGGCTGCACGAAAAAACTCCGTTTAGGACGCGGCCGGCTATTTGTATTCGTTAGGGACAGAATAAAGCGCAAGCAAGAAATCATTTTCCGTCCTTCGTACTACGTCCACGTCCACCTCTAAAAACAGGCGTCGTCGCTGACTGCGAGAAAGTGACGAATGATATCGCGCTGGTATTCCCTGACGAGGGCGACGTGATACGCGAGGCTGCTGGGGTATTGTTGGAAGAGGTGAAGGTGGGGCACGAACAAGCTCAGGCGGATCTGGCGAAAACTGATGCCGCAGCAGCTGAACTCACAACGGCGCTTGGCCCCACGACTATGTGCTGGTGCAAGGGGAGACGAAAATGAAGATGCCATCCATCGAAACATAAACATCTTACCCAACTAGAGCTACCTACGTCTGCGCGAGGAATCCGGGGAAGGTTCGAGCGCGTGTAGAAGTGCTAGTTCTTGCCTCCAGCCTAATTCTCTTGGGTTGTTCCTTCTTGTCCACACAATGCCTGCATTTTCGTTGCCCCGACATCACCTGGATTGGAGCCACTTCCTGAGCTAGCATCTTGGTGTAGTCGTTGTTAGGCGTTAGGTGCACGCACCATCGAAGAACAGCTAGTATCGCTGAGCACCGTCGCGGCCCGCCTCCTTCTTGAACGCAGCGACACTGACTTTTGTCAAAGCGAATAAAGATGTTTTGACGAAAGTGAAAGATGAATGGTTTTACGAATTTATTGATCTCTAACGGTAAGGGCAAGAAAGCGGCGGAGGAGACACAAGACGTGCTGAACACGTTTTCGAACCTCTTCCAGCTCCTCCAACAGAGCATGCAGAAGGTCGGCGCATTTGAAGCAAATGCGAAGAAATCAAGTCGGCAAGCAGCTGCAGCTGGACGAGCAAAAAAAGCAGCTGAGGCTAAAGTATCCAAGGGAGCCACGGCGTCCGGAAGTGGCGCGCAAGCGGAGAGACCGCCTCCGTCGAAGGCTGACGCTGTCCGTCGAACAAGGCTGCATCCGATGTCATCGACAGTGCGGCCCCGCATTTTTGCAAGAAACAAGTCGAGCTCCCCGGGAAACCCTGAGATGGTACTAGGTCCACCAAAACAGTTCGAGAGTGACGAGGGGATGATTCCGTCTTTTGCGTACGCCATCCGAAAGAACTTATACGAGAAGGCGCTGGCGCGAGAAAAAGGCCACGGCCACGCGGAGGAGGACGAGGGGGAGACGGACGCCGAGACGGACGACGAGGCCACGCACTAGTTGGCCGTGGCCGTCCTAAGGGCACGTGAAAAGGAACAGAAGAAAGGGGGCCAAGAGACCGGAACTGCGACCGAAAAAAAAGGGAAACTCGGCGGAAAAATGCAGCAAAAAGAAAAAGAAGATGCGGCTTCGGCAGGTGGAGTCAATGGGTTAGTGTCGCTGTCGGAAGTTTTTTCTCGAGACGGAGAGCGATTCCATGCTATCGAAGTGGTGTTGCATACAAGTAACGCTCGCGCCGACAGTGTTAAAGAGAGAACAAACGTGTTTTCCCAATCATTTCCCATTTTTATTTGGTGTTGTATCCTATGTCGGTTGGTGAATTAACGAAGCAGGTACAAGCGATTCCGCCGCGGCTTCTTGGAGAATCATGGCGTGGCGAGCTGGGAATTGGGTTTCGAAGACATGGCCTGAAACACCAGACAGAAAGGCCGGCGTGAAAGCGCGGCGGCCGGGAGCTTTGTCCACCAGACCGAGAAAGGCGTGGGGCTGGCGCTGGAGAAAAGGTTGCAAGACGGTCGATGAATGGCGATGGGAAGCAGTATCTTCGTGTACATGGGCAGGGATTTTGCCACAATGTGGGGCCTGGAAATTCTCCGGGAGCGGCTGATGAGGAACGAAGAATGCGTCGCCAGGAAGGAGCAGCCGTTTGTCCAGGTACCTCGCAATAGTCTCAGTGCTAGTGATAGAGTCATGCATTCGCTCATTACTCTCGCACTTTCTTATGAATTCAGTTCGATACAGCTGTAGAAAAATTGCACTTAGCGCTGCGCCTTTACCTTCACCTCGGAAAGCATTCGAAAGAAGCAACAGCCAGTGTTTTCAGACGAAGTAGTAGCATTGCAGGTGCTGCTTAAGAAGTTGAAAAAAATTTGAAAGCGTTGTGCTGATACACAACTAACCAATACTTGAGCGCCGTGGCCCGCAGAAACTGGCTCCAGCGAAGGCCGACGGCGTTGCGAATGCGGAAAGTTTGCGAATCCACGACCACAGATTTTGGCCCAGAACGACGGCAGAACACTTGAGGATGCTAGATTTTAAATGTTCGGCGATAACGATGTGCCCTGTGTTCGCGTCTCGCGCAACCTTGTCAGAATTTCTCCTCGCGTGCTCCTTCGTCTGTTTTCTTTCGTTCTTCTTTCAATCAACGAGCTCAATTAGCTAGGGATAGGCGTACTCGGAGCTGTTGGCCGTGCTGCTAGAGCCGGCCCAGTAAGTCGACGGCGATCAGCAAGCGGCGGAAGAAGGACTTGAGCGCGGCCGAAGAAGAAGAATCGCCGACGGAACAAGAGGAGTGACGGAAGAGGAGTGGAGGCCGCTTTAGATTTCAAGCCAAATGGCGCGCGCGGATTTGAAATTTTCGGCCGTTGGCCGTTGCGCTTTTTCGGAGCGGATGCCGACGAGCAAGGAGCTTGTTCCGCCGGTCAACAACAAGCGAGCGGGAACGCGCCGCCCCACCTTTTTAGTTAGTTTGAGTTAGTAGGTTAGTAAGATAAAGATGTCCTGCCGTGGTCGTTTCTACGGTTTTAGCTGGGTTCCTCTTGCTGGAGCTCAGCGATTTGCAGCAAGACCGCCGACAAGCTGCGCCCTGCACTTGCAGCAGGGGGCCCGAATGTTTCGGGTGTGTTTAAGTTTTTCCAACTCGCGACGAGTTCCGGATTCGTGCTGGGCGATGCATAGCGCTCGCACTTTAAGATGATGAGCAGGGAGAACCTTCCTGCCGATGGATCAGACATTTGGTCGATCGTAGTTCTATATTCGTTATTCACTAAATGCGCGCGCGTCCGATTTTACTGGAGCGCAGCGGGCATGCGGGTCGATCTCAGATCCCGCGTCATTGTCGCGCGGCTTGCATACAATGCTGCAGCGACGGAAGCGTGAGAAACACGCGGTTGCACCTGCTGAGACAGATGCTACTTCTTGTAGAGCTCTTGCGATGTTTTTGAAAAGTTCGCGCTTGAGTCGAAAGATGATAAAGCAAAAAAGTTGACGAGTACGAGATGGCGGCGCGCTCCTCTTGGGACACGCGAGACTGTGTGTTCGATATGTAGTTGAGGATACTTGTAGCGTCGTATATCTTCCAAAGTTGCTCCAAATTTGAATTCGTTGATCAGTGTGCATCTTTTTCGTTGCGTTAGTGTCTATGTTTTTGTAGCTACTACTGCCCTGGCGCACGGTTCTAGAAAAAATCCGACATGGCACAGCATGATTTCTGTATCAGTGTATCTCGCGAGTAAGGTTTGTGCTATGTTCCTCCACTCATGCCTTTCAGATCAAAGTATGAAGAGTTTTCGCACTAGCTTGGTAGTGTTTTTGTGGATGGTCCAGTGCAGCGAAGGGCTTAAAAAGGTTGAGCTACCCTCTTCTAATACTATAGAGTCTGAAAATGACTCAGCGGAACCCGCGTAGGAATGCCTCTCCAAATAGCTTTCTATGATGCGCGAGAGAAAACCGCGCAGCAAAACGCGCTGGGCAATCGTCATCATTCAATCCAATCAAAACATCTAGGGAGGAAATAGACTGATTACTTGCCCATCTTGAGAGAAAAAAAGATGAGTTGGCGCAACACGTCCGCGACAGCTGGTCTTTCGAGCCAGTGGGTAGGAGTCCCTGCCAACGGAGGAGATGTGCTCGAGCAGACGCTCCTGTTCGTCTTTCCCAACGAGGTGTACCAGTACTCGACGCCACCTCTTGCAGACCTCGGACAACAAGGCCGTGGGGTAGGAACGCCGAACCCGGCAGAGGTTGAATTGCGGTCGGGAGCTGCCGCTGCGACCATTCAGATGCCAAATCGGCAAGTCGCGCGGAGGTGCTCAACTCAGCTATACGATCAGCTATACGACTTTCTCATTTCCTCGGCGTCATTTTTCTGTGTAGAATTTACCGCTGGTTTCGAGACGCTGCTTCTCGACCAGCGCGCGTTCTTGAGCTATGAGACCGACTTGTCACTCGCGCACTCAGATCCTCCGATATCTTTTCGTGAGCTACAAACTCGCGAAATGTTCATTGACATCTCTCCCGTCACAACAGCCACTTGCAGCTTCCCTACAACATGCTGCTCAAGTCTGCGAAGCTGGCGTCGCAGGACATCGTGTCCATCGGTGAGTTGGAAACTGTCTGTGGTGGGCGTGCCGGACTGAGTCTCTGGATCAAGATCAACACCGGCTATCCGGAGGCGCAGGCGCTCGGAAACCCGCCGCGCAATGGGCGCACTTTGCTGCAAAGCATCCTGCACTACACCGGCCGCGTGACTTCCTCCTGTCAAGTCACGATCGACGACGTATAGCCGCTTCTTCTTGTGACAATGTTAGCGAGAAGTGTGTGTGAAATCCGAGTAAGTATGCAGCTGGCAGAAGCGTTTGTGAAAGGAGTATGACGACGTGAAAATTTTCATTGCTGTAACTGGATTTTCATTGGCATGTGCGGACTAATCAGGCGCGAAGGCTCATGGAGGTCTTGAAGGGGTTCTCCGAGCGAACCCGCTGGCTCTACTGGTTCTACCTCTGCATGGGGGGAGGTCTGGAGGCGACGTTGGTGCCGAAATGGCAGAAATATGTCAATGATCACCCGGCATGGGACTGGGGCACGAACGACGCCGCGTACCTGAACAAGGTGAGTCCGCAGCGCGGGGTGCAGGACAACGCGCTGGACTGGGGCGATGAGGACGTCTTCGCCGACGACTCGGTCAGCAACGTGGGCATGCCGCAGACGCTCTTCGGCAAGGGGCAAAAGGGGTGCGGGAAGTTCTTCCCTTATTCCATGAAGGGAAAGAATAAGGGCTACGTTTCCAGTTCTGTTTCCGTGGCTTCGTCGGGCGTCTCGCGCATGACATCGCAGCATCCAACTTCCTCGAGCAGCAGCAAGGGGGGCGGGACTGGGAAGGCTGGCGGAAAACACAGCGCCAAGCCCTTCGGCGTGCCGGCGTCTGTCATTTCTGGTCTGAACCACAACAAGGCGTCGTTGATGGGGAAGAAGGGACTGATGATGGGGAAGAAAGGTTCGTGCTTTTTTTTCGGAGGACCATTTTAAAGTGGAGTTACAGATGATCGCATGTGAATGTAACGGCACTTTCGTGATCGATCGGTTGGAGACTGCGTGATGCACTCGCCAAAATTTAACCGCTTCTGTCATTCAGGTAAGATGAAGGGTCTCGGCATGCAGAAGGGCAAGGGAAAGCACCCGCCCGTCAGCGTGAATATCCGCGACTACTCCACCAACAACCACACGTGGTATGGCCAAAACGGCGAGCAGAACAACCACTACCCCACGCACAACACGGGGAAGGGAGGCTACGAACAGCAAGGTGTCGATTTGTGTGGAGGCTTCCGTCATTTTGCTTTGAGAAAAATATAAACTTGTTGTTATGTCGCGGCGTCGTGGTCGTGTTCTACGTATCATTCTCCGCACAGGTTTTTACTCACCCGGCCAGGACAGTGGCTTCACGAACCCGTTTCTCTCGTCGGGGCCCACCCGCGGACGCGCCGACAGCGACGGCGGCATGTCGGTCGAGGACTGGGGAATGCACCACACGGAGAGCGGCGGATCCGCCGACTCGGACGGCCTGTACGACTCCCCCGCGAACAAGCGCTCGCGCCGCTCCCAGCAACCGGTCCTCAACGTCAATGGACAAGTCATGTACGTCAATAACCCCTTCTTCCCGACCTTGAGCACGGAGCCGGGCCTGCAGAAGAAGTTCACGACGCCGACGCGCGGGCACAAGAAGGCCCCCTCGAAGGACAAGAACAAGGTGAAGAAGTCGATGGACAAGGACTATTCGCAGTATTGGGGCTCCGGAACCGCCTCGCACTCCGTGTCCGGCATGCCGGCTGCGTACCCGAAGTTCGGCGTCCCCGGCGGTTCGTCTTACACCGCGTCCGGCCACGTCTCGTCGATGAAGCCGCCCGCAGGTCCCCCTGCGAAGAAAGCGTCCGGCACGAAGTCTACGTGCACCCCGGGGGCATCGAAGAATACGTGGGTCGACCCTGAGTTCATGGAGGTCGACAACGCCGACGGCGGCGCGCCTTCGTCGTCGAGCTCCGCTATGAACGCCTCTGCGATTCTGATGGGCGAGTTCCGCGGCGGCGATGCGCCCAGCAGTTCTTCAAACGAGTCTTCAGTCGACGCTTCCTCGCCCTCTTCTTCGGCCGATGATCAGTGGGTGGACTGGACCGACGCGGAGTGGGAGGAGTACGAGGAGGAGTGCCGGGCCTGGAACTGTGGGGACTTTGAGGAGAGCTTGGATAACGAGGACGACAGCGCGTTCGACGCCGGGTACTACGAGGACGACGGCTTCCTGGCCGACTCTCCCGACGAGGCAGGAGAGGAGGTCGGCGAGGAGGAGTTGGAGGAGGTGTACGACGGCCTCGGGGCCCGTCTGGGAGGCAACCCTGATCAGTTCATTCCTCGCTAGTCGTCAGCGGTGGCGCTAGCTGATGTGATGGCAGTACACGGAACTTCAGATCGATTGTGCAGTAAGCTAGTGTAAAGGTTCGGAGGGGTGACTTACCCGCGCTTTTGCTGACGTGGGCCTGTGGTGTAATCCATGCCTTTGTTTGCTTGCTTGCACTCGAGCAGAAATAGAATTGATTTGTCTTTTCTTAGTGCAAGGTCCGTTCTGCCACTCGTGATGGGGGGCGAGGCAGCTATATACTTCTAGAATTTCGCGGCACCGCATAGCTTCTTCGTACTCCCAACAAGCGTCTGCGAGAAGTAGCTCACGCTACCGCGCTCGATTTATACGGAACGCAGGCGCTTTAGAATTCCATACTTTTTTGCCCGGCCAGAGGAGTGGCTGGGTCGCAGGAGCCTTCCCGTTTTGGGGGCGCAGGTTTAGGGACGACTGAAAGGCAGAGCCGCTTCGTCTATCAACCTGTGCCCCAATCTCCGCCTACCTGGAGGACGACGCACACGACAATCAATTTTTTTTGTGGAGTAGGTCTCTCAGAAACTGTATCTGAACAGGAGATACGCGGATCGATTCATATTTAGAATCCAACGCCAGAGGCACTTCCCAGAGGGTCGTGCGATGATACAGAGTTTTTTGGATTACATTGACCTACGTGATCATCGCAATATCGTGTGATGCCAACCCTGCTGGTTATTTGGTAACCCATGTGAAGTGCGGTTTTTAAAAAGTGTATAATTGATTCCACTTCTTGAGCAGACGTTGCAGGACTGTGATGGGTGTGCCAGTGCCACCCCGAGCTGCCGACGCGATGGCCCACATGAAAGAAAAAAAACTGCGCTCGCGATGAAGTTTTCGCACAATGAAAGACCGTGTTCGCCGAGCCAGAGAAGCAGCAATAAAAGTCCAGGCCACAAGCTTCGAGCAACAGTCTGCGCAAGGAATACTTCGTGCAAAGGCCATCTGTCACGTGTTTTTCATATGGTCTTCTGCTCTTTCCCGGTTTTGATGTGTAGAAGGTGCCGCTTCGATCTGGAAGTCCGACATGCGTTCGTCGAAGTTTTCGTGAGAGTGCTTCAAATTGGCGAACAGATTCAGCGTCGGAGCGCGTCCATGGATGCCTTTTCACAGCAAAGATGCCTGAGAGAGACCGCGGCCGAAGCTCGCGGAGGAGTTTGGTCGCTTCTCTTTCGAAATATCTAGCGCGGCACTTATCAAACGAACGACCCTACCAATGTTCATGGAATGCATGCAAACGATAGAAGCAAGGACTTCGCAAGAGTGCTTGGCGAAGAAAACACAGTATCCCTGTGTAGGTTGTGCATCTTTCGTGGTAACTACGACTAATTCATTTAATGGCGGACGTTCCTCTCATCGACCTTGATTGGTCGGACGTCAAAGTTATTCGACGGCCGCTCTGCGCAAGCTCCCTCCACGTCGAGGTCGATGCTGCAGACAATTCGAAGCCGCCACTCCTCGGAATTGATCTTCTTCTTTTCGGCTCTCCACTCCACCAGGTCGTGGACCTGCGTCTGCAAACACTACAACAAGAATACCACTTCTACAACGCGTGGGATGGGAAAGGGCTTTCCGACGAAAAAGGAACAGTCGTCAAGTCTGTGCTGGCCATCTGGAATCATCATACGGGGCAGGAAACTCATCTCCACCCAAACCGCCCCGAGGACAGTTTCATGCACCTCCGTCTGCGGTCGATGTTCAAGTGTGATCGCCTGCTGGAGTGGCGCTGGGCGGAGGTGATCGAGGGTCCTGAGACAGGAAAGGACCTGGCCACCGTCGAGATGTGGCTGCACATGGCCCAACACCGCATCAAGGGAGCGCGGCGACTGGGCAGTGAAAATGTGGACCCGAACCTAATCGCTGAGGTTTTTGCGGGCTTGCTCTTCGAGCCGTTCTTTTCCGCGAACATCGACTTTCCGATTTTCCCTGATTTGATGTTGTCGGGGACGTACCACGTGTCGCAGGTCAACGAGATCGCGGTGAGATACGGCCAAATACACCACAACTGGCGCAAGAGTATATTTTACTTGTATTTTACTTGTATTTTACTTGTATTTCACTTGTATTCAGTGGTGTTTGAGGTTCCGGGAACGCGTGGCTCCGGAAGTGGTTGGTCTGGTGTCCAAATATTTGTCTTGTATTTCACTAATATTTTACTTGTATTTCACTTGTATTCGAGGGTGTTTGAGGTTCTCAAAAAGTGGTCGTTGTGAGTCATCACTATGAGACAAAATATGACACCAAATATGAGTAAAATACAAGTAAAATACAAGTAATCTACGATAAGAAACGACCATTTTCAATTGCTTCCAAATATCAGTAAAAATATGAGACCGCCAAGTCAGACTGTGTGCCTACCAGTGACGCAGGTCACTGGTATTTGATGTGGTATGGCGCTACAAGACAAATATCAGTGTCGCACGGACCAACTATCACTGCGTTCTGTATGTACTTGTATTTGAACGTTTTACCAGCTCATTCGCCCGCGCACCCGAACACTGTCTACCGCGCGACCGAAGTGGTGAAGATCTTTCTGGAGCACGGAACGAAACAAGGAATGGTCAAACTGGCGAAGAACTTTAAGATTGCGCTGAAGAAGCTCGCCCACTTCGAGACGGACCTTGGGCCAGGTCTTGTCTTCTTTTAGGTAGATGCGTTCCAGCGTTCAAACTTAATCCGGCGGCCATCTTTAAAGAAGCAGCAGACTTTAAGCTAGTAAAGGTGTGACTACAACTGCCATGGAAAGGTCCGTCGTTTCTGCTGCTCTCCTGCTATGCTCTGTAAGTACTATGTTCCAATGTTTTCAGATTGGAGCCGAGACGCAGTCGACATGCCGCAGGAACACCTCGTCGTGGTGCAAGGCAGACCAAAAGCCGAGTTCCGGGAGAAAATAAAGCCGTTGTGCAGGGTGAAGCGGGCGCCGCAGGCTGAGAAAGAGGCGCGGTTTAACTTGGCTTGGGGCAACTTTGTGTACTTGCTTGTGCAGAAACTGAAACGCTACACGACCACCGAGCTGCAGAACTCTCCCGTCGGCATTTCGACGGACGGCGTCGTAATAGGAGGGGTGGAGATAGCACAGGTGCGGGTCCGGGGGAAAATTTTTGGTCCGGTGGTTACGACAGTTCCGCTTCCACCTCTCGTTATCAAGCGCGTCACGACCCGGGAGATCAGCATTCAAATCATGAAGGACAACTTCATCAATCATCACGAAGGCCGGCGGTTGCAAATGAAGACCACGTTCGCTCAGGCCAGTTTGAGGTGCCGCATCGAAGAAGTGCTGCTGGGCGGCAAAATGGGCGTGGACTATCCAGTAGTCGTCTGCGTGGATCAAGGCGGCTCGCAGCGGAAATTCTGGATCTGGATGATGGCTAGCGGCTACAAGGTGGTGGTTATATTCGATCCGCCGCACCGCGACAGCCGGGACCTCGTGCTGGCCGCGCAGGCGGTGCTCCCTCGGTTTTTTGAACGCATTCTGAAATTCAGAACCGTCGCCGGAAAAACCCAGAGCTGCAAGATGGGAGACCTGATCGACGTGCTGGATAAGATGGACGACTTCTTGGTGATGGAGCTGGCCGGGTTTGATCGGAGACCGTTGGAACGCTGTCTGGCGGTTTCCTTCGATCACGAACACTTTCTTGACGAGTTCCGGGCAGCAACAGGCAGAATGCGGTCGCAAATCTGCAAGTTCAGCGGGGCGAAGCGCTTTGCCAAGTTCAGCTTTGCGGCAAGTTTCATGATCAAGAACTGGCCGAAGCTGACAGTCCTGGTGCGGATGATTCTGCGGCGGGAACATCCCTACATGTTGAGGCCAAAGGCACGGACGACAATACTTAAGGATCCGAACCGCAACGACCGCATGCAGATTACGTTCGAAACGAGTGACATCAACCGCCTCAGAAGAGCGCGCCGCGTCCGAGAAAGGCTGCGCGACGAAGAGTGTACTTTCGTGGCTTTCTATCACTTGGCTCGCAACATGTGCTCGCAACTTAGATGACGTAGCTGATCCGATGCTCGGCGGCATAGAAGCAACTACTTACGTCGGCATCTCTGTGCCGTTGTGATCTTACCTTCTAAAAATATTCTCTGCCAGGCCGCTTTTTCCGCCAATAATTTATGTTTTCAATATCAGGCTTCGTCCGTGACGTCGGTGCCGAGGACGACGACGAGGACGATATCTTCATCGAGAAGATGAGCAAGGACGGCAAGAAGCCGGTCGAGGTGGTTCCCGAGCAAGTCATCACCGACGTTGTCCCCGAGCCTCTGGCGCCGGAACCGGGCGTCGCTGCAAAACGCCGCAGGGAGGGTGATGGCGAAGCAAGTCGGCAGGTGCCAGTGGATGAAGGTGCTGGCCTCCAGGCCGCCCTCGACCGCTTCGAGAGTGCCAAAGAAGGCAAAGGAGAGGAGGCGGACGATGGCGTCACGAAGCAGGTCGTACAGGACAACTTCTGGTGCATCTTTTGGGTCCTGCTTTCAGACGCGCACGCGCGGGTGCGGATTCTCACCTTCGAGGCCGCGGGCAGAGCGTGTTTGTACTATCATTCCATCTCCATCGCGGCTTGCTGGACGTATTTAAACGCGCACGGAGTATTTTGGTCGCAGCAGCCGGCGATGCTGGCGGACACCGCAAAAATCTTCAATGGCGAGCTCTCCGGGGATTTCGATGAGGTCTTGGACGAGGTGGACCACCATTTGATTTCGGCGCAGTACGGAGAGGCTTTTGAGGAGGTATTTCTTACGGTTGCTACCGTTGTAAAGCTCTGCGCACTTGGTTGGATCAATACTTCCGTGGCGAAACTCAGAACGACTGCAGCTGCAAGATTTCGACGTGGGTTTTTTCTCCACGACTCAATGCATCACCTGAAAACGCCGTTTTTATAGTTGTCTCTTCCTTTGTCAAACGAACGACCCACAAACGATCAGGTCATTGGCCGATCAATCTCCACCCATTTGTCGCGCATGGGAAGATGGACCCGCATTCTCATGTATGGGATGGATCCGAAACTTTCGCTCACGCTAGAGGATCTGAAGAAAGCGGCGCCCAGGGTCACGTCCTCCCTGCAGGCGGCGCTCGACCCCATTCTGAAAAACCCGGAAAACTACGTCGAGTGCACCGAGGGCGTCGCGGTTGGTCTCCAACCCCCGCGCTTCTACAACTACGACTTGACTTCCAAGCACCCCGATCTGGAGGACAAGACGAAGACGCTGCGCCTGCCACGATTCACCGACTTCGGCACTGCGTCGCTCATGGATCCAGTCGATTTTGAGCTGAAGCTGGCGGAGCGCATCGAACGCGTGAAGAAAGCGAAATCAGACATGGCGAGAGCGGTGGTCCCGCTGCTGATGCGGTCAGAACAATACTGGCACGTGACGGAGTTCATCTCTTTGCTGCGCGGCGGTAAGACCGAGGAAGCAAAAACACATGTGCGGGACCTTCAAGCAGCCAACCCGATCACCACCAGAGACATCGAGCAGCGCGGAGGTCAGCTCTCGAAAACTTCGCAGCATGCGAATCACTCTGGCTCGCTGTGTGGGGTACTTCCTTGTGTGACTGTTGCTTTGCATCTCGTATTCACTGGAATACTTTTGAGTAAAATTAAGTAGCGTTTCTTCTACGAAGTTTTTAAAAAAGTGTTTGGGTGCAGAGAGTCGGCCTCATCCTTTGGCTTTTGGAAAAAAGCAAAACTGACATCTACCACAGAATGTGCCGTGGTCGCAAATCGAGCGGCTGGTTCCGATGTACGTTCCGGCTCTGCAGCCCTTCGACGAGGAGGAGGGGCAGGAGGCGACGACTGGCATCAAGGACTCCTACTCGGTTCTGGACAACCGCCAGCTTCTGGGGGAGGATCCGGCAGTCGACTTTCAGGAGGCGCACAGAAGCTGCTTCCCTGAGGATTCCTTCGAGGATGCGACCCCGGGGCTGGTAGACATCGATGAATTCAGGCATTGGATCGAAAACCACACCGGCGCGAATGACCACGACAATTTCGAGCAGAAGCTGCAGGAGGCGCGCCAGTATTTCACCGGGGTGAATCAGCCGCAGAAGAAAAAGATTCGCGACATGGTGCAGCGGATTCTGCATGTAGACAAGGACGTGCACGACCTAACAGACGACGAAGTCAGGGCGATCATTAGCTTTAAGTTCGACATCGCGGCCCTGCAGTATGTCGCCATGACAGAAATGCTTATCTTCGAGCAGTGGCCGGCATTTGAGCTGAGGGACGGGTTCGCGAAGGATCGGTGGGACCGCGCCCGTTTGCAGGCGTTGTACCTAGGTGGCATCTACCAGAGGTACAAGGAAGCGAAGAAGCCGCTCATTCTCCTTGTCCAAGGTCCGCTGCAGGAGGTGCCGCTGTTCCTCAAGGTCAACACAGCCGTGCTGCCCCTCCGCATGATCCTCAGCGTGGTCGGCGACGTCGTCCAAAGCATGGTGTCGATGGATGGCACAACGAATGGGGACGCAGTGAATGTGCAGCAGGACGAGGATGATCTCGATGAGGACGATCCGCCGGAGGATCAGCCCGGTGGCGAAGCAGCATCGTCTTCTTCGACTGACGTGTTTATGGCAGACGCAATGATGGAAACGACGGCGGAACGCAGAACACGTACTTTATTTGCTGTGTCGCTACCAAATGCATGTCAAGCCGTTTGTGTCCGTGTACTCAATCAGGAATCTTATGGCGCGGCCTCTCAGTGTGGTTGCATGCATATCATCTGCGATTTTTTCCTCCCAGGTTTCTCGCGAGAAGTCTTTCGCAAAAACGCGGGTTCGCGTGTGCCGGTCGTTCCGAATGTGCGAATCGCGTACCCCGAAACCGCTGCGTCCTACGCACTTCCGCTGCCGACGAGTGAAGCAGCGAAAGACACAAAGCTACGGGGTGTAGTGCTCAACTCCCCGGCCCTTCCCCGTTGTCAAGTCGTCTCAGGTGGCAGCATCTACACCGTCTCGGTTCTGACCACTTGCCGGCTCATGCTGCAGGAGGACCGCAAAATAAAAATCGAGGCCAGTACCACTTCGGGCGTGCGGTCGCCGTTGGCTGCAGCGGTGATGCTGGGAATGTTAAATGCAGAAGATGAGTGGATCGATGGCCACAAGTCTTCTGTGAAGGGGATGCTGAGGGAAACGGTGGAGTTTTTGATTCAAGACGAACCGAAGCGGCTGCGGTCGCTGATTGAACCGAGCTTCTGTTTCCACGAGGAGGAGAAGAAGGAGTTTGGATACGGAGAGTTCGACTGGGAGGGCGAGTTTCGGGGCGATGGCGACGACATATTCGATGGGGAGGCGTTTCCTCGGGAGATCGGATACTCCCCCCGCTCAAAGAAGAAGCCGAAGACTTTGCTGCCAACAATCGAAGAGGAAGCACGCATGCAGCCACCAGCTCCCACCAGCTCAGGTAGTAGTTCCAGCAGCTCAAGTAGCAGTTCAAACCAGGCAGCGGCAGCAGGCGGTGGAAGCAAACCTCTGTCGCCCGGGCTGTTGAATCCGTTCACCAACAAACCGATCCCCAGCGCGCTCAGCCCGCCCCTTCTGCAGCTTATGGCGCAGCCACGTGAAGAAGAGCAACTGGCTGGGGCGGAAAACCTTCGCGCCGAGGATCTTCACAAGCCCGCCGATCCAGATTTCGAGGAGTGTTGCCAGATGGCTCAGTATGTTCGGTCGACTGAGCTGCAGACGAGCCGAGAATACGCGGAGCTGGTGGCGGCGCTGATGATGGGGCAAGAAGACGCAGTAGAGTTCCTGGTGCGATCGGGCGTCTACCAGAAAGTAGAGGGGCCGAAGGGGACAAAACACCGAGGAAAGTACGTCATCACCATGCAACTTACTTGTGAGAACATGATTCTGCAGCTGGCGGAAGCGGCCTCCATCAACAAAGATTTCGCGAAGAATCGAGTGAACGTGCGACCAGCAGAGCCGCAAGACGCAGCGAACCAGAACGCCGCCGACAAGGCACCGACCGCGAAGCAGCTAAACGCAAATGCGCAGCAGCTCCAGAAGCAGCTCGACAACGACCAGCGCGACCAGGACCCGGGGGCCTGGGCCGGGCCGTGGTGGCTTGCTCCAGGTCGAAACCGGGACAACGATGACGACAGGCTGGTGGAGGACGGAGAGGATCTTCCGAAAAGCAATCTCAACAAAGCCAGCAACGCAGAAATCAAAGTGGCGGGTAAAAAGCTGGAGGAAAAGCTTATGAAGACTGCAACGGGGCGCAAGCAGTACGAACAATCGAAGAACGCCTTCCACTGCGACGAGCTGAATTTGTTCGAGATGCACGAGCGGGAGAAGGACAAGTGTCGGAAGCTGTGCTGCTTCATGTGCGGGGTACGGATGGGGCATTGTCGTTCAGTGTGGATCGACAATGGTGGGCCAAAACTAGACTTCTGGAAAAAAGGGACGAGGGGGGCACTAAACAAAAGGCAGCGCGGTCTGGGGCCACAGTGTCACACAATGCTCGAGGGCTACGCGAGTCGCTGCGTATGTGGGTACTGGATCGATAAGAAGCTTTATGAGGACGCAGCCGGTACCATACGGGTCAAACCGCACGGCATGTTTCGGTGCGCTGAGGACTATGCATGTGCGAGACTGCGGGACGAAGACGGGGTTTGCTGTGAATGTAAAGACCCGGTCCCGGCGAACGAACTGCAGATGTTGAAACCCGGCGTCACTTTTGGCGAATCAAGGAAGACGCAGAAGGCAGCGGCCAAATCTAAAGCTGCCTCGGACAGCTCTAAAAAGGTCGAGGTGGTAAACTTGGAGTAGGTGATCAATCACACAGAGTCGGTCTATGACCAAGTGTAAAATTTTTCTGCAGCATCTAGAACTAGATTTTATATCGCTTTGGCTCCTTCGAAAAAAGTCAGGCCATATCTTGAGCTATTCTTCAGAAAGAAGTCAAGTCGTCGCACTATGAACTTCCCCTTTTGCGTTCTAAGAACTTGCATTTTCTAGAGCTATGAGTAAGTTGGGAGTGAGTCCTACGGGTTTTGCAATGATTGAGGTATCCCCTGGAAGCTGTTTCTGAGCTGATGTGGCTGAGCTTATGTTTCTGAAGAACTTTGAAAGATTTCGCAAAACCAGCTGAGTCAGAACTTTTCTGGATTGGTCTACTTCGTTTGCGAGGCGCAAGCGCCGACATGCATCTGCGCCGCCGATGCTCTGAAGCCTTTGATTGAAGTATTTCGGTCAAGTGTCGACGCAGCATCGTAGTCGTTCCTGCCCTCTCGTGGAGCTGTCTAGAGCGAGGGCCACCCAGTTCGTGAGAGTGGTTCCCAGCTGAATTTCCATACCTTTCACAAATACTTTCCGTACGCGCCGCATAGATCCGAAGCGTTCCTGTCGATCTCTGGATCCTCTTTCCGTGATATCGTGCCACGATCTTAATTCGTATGCGTTTGATCATGCAGTGTAGCAACGGGGGGGTGCGCATCCCAAGGACACGCACGTACAAAAAATATACACACCACACACCTTACATTAATTATTTACAACCACTCTCCAGCGCCTGCTGCCGCCGTTGGAGCAGGTCGATTCTCCGCGCCGTTTTCAAGACCGGATGCCCCACGTCGCCACGGAGATCTGGGCAGGGACGCGTTTCCGGAACCGGTTTGGACGGGCTGACGAAGATGAGTTTTTCATTCCTTTCCGAGCTTGTGCAACGACATAGGATATATCGTCAAATAAAAATCGGAAATGGGCCCAAAAATGGGTTTTTTCTCTCTTTAACAGTGTTTGTCGTGCTTAAAGGGAAGACACAACCGCAGAGGATCGCATTAGAAAGCGAACACGAAACTCACAATTGTCAAGAAAAGCAGTTCTTTTTGTTAACAGACTACCGTTCGGTTGGTCATTCAAGTTTCGGTAAATTCGCTACCCCATTTTATCTTGACTGGGGCAAGCGATGAAGGCTCCG
>RXOD01004928.1:0-17091 GCA_005223375.1 Amoebophrya sp. AT5.2
TGCGGCCTCTTTTCATCCCCCGCAGCGCCCGGGGGCGCCGCGCCACGCTCCCGCCTCACTTCCGCCCACCCGCGAAAAAAGTGTCCAAATTTTGTCGGGCTCCCGACAATTAAAACAAGGCCCCGGGGGATGTTTCCGCCGCTATTTTGCGGCCTCTTTTCATCCCCCGCAACGCCCGGGGGCCGCGCTACGCTCCCGCCCGACTTTTGCCCACACGTGAAAAAGTGGCAAAATTCCACTAGGCTCCTGCCAGTGAGAGAGCAGCCCTAGGGGATGCCTGTGCCGTTATTTTGCGGCCTCTTTCCATCGCCCACAACGCCCGGGGGCCGCGCAACGCTCCCGCCCCATTTTCGCGCATGTTGGCAAGGTTCTCTGTAGTGTGGCTGTAGTTTCTGAGAGTTTAAATGTAGCTGGCTCCCAGGCCTGCCCTCCCTTGGTGTTTTCTTTGCTTTCCTACTGGTTTTCTGTTCTTTTCTTGCTGTGTTTCAGCAGTTTCCCTGCTACTGGCGTTATGGCTGGCATTTTCTCTGCTTTCCTTTTTCTATTCTTTTCCTGCTCTGGTTCAGCTGTTTCCCTACTGGCGTCCTGCTTCTTCTGTGTGCCAACTGACGTTGTGCCCCCCTCCTGCTCCCCGTGTTGTTTTTCCATTGCTTTCCTGCTGCTCTTCTAGTGGTTCCGGCGCTTCCTCGATGTTTTCTATCCAGGAGCGCCCTATCACGGTGCCCCCGCTGCTTTTCGCATGCATTTTCGCTATTTTGCTGGCGCTTTCTCCGTTTCTTGTTTTGGTTCCCCAGTGTTTCCCGGCGCTTCTTGTATTGCTAAGCAAGTGCGCCGCCTGTTGCTTTCCAGCTGTTTTCGTAGTTCTTTCCCGACGCGCTCGCACCGTTTTCCGGCTATGTTCCTGTGGCTCTGCCGCTGCTTCTCTATTGCATTGCGTCTGCTCTTCTGAATCGCTCTCCGGCTGTTTTCGTTGTGCTTTTCCTTTTTTTATTTTTTTCTTTTTGCTTTTCCACTGCTCGTGCGCGGCCTTTCTTCTGCTTTGCTCTCAGCTTTTCTGGCGCTTTCCTGCAGCTTTGCGATTTAGGCGTTGCCCCTACGCTGCGCGAACCTTTTGCAAAGTATGTGGCGGGGCGGACGCCGGCCGGCCGAACCTCCTTAAAAGCATTTATTACGGCATCCGACTCTGGTCGGCGCCGCTGATCCTTTGCGACGTCCGGCGGGGAATATGTTCGCCCCCGCGGCAAACGCTCCCGGAATCTGTTTGCAAGCACTCAGCGCGGCAGCCGGCTACGGTGCTTACCCTTGGCCTAGGCATTCCCGCAGAAAAATTCTGCTGCGTGGCTTACCGTACAGAACAAAAAGCAGAATCTTGCTGCGACGAGCAAAAGACCGCGCCAGGGAGCAAAACAAATCTCCGCAAGCTTTGAAAAGAAAATGCGCCGCCTGGCTGGAGAGATAGAGAAGCGCCTGGCCCCATGAAAAAAAAACGCGGCGCAGCTTTTGCGATGGCGATTCTTCTGTCCGCGTGGCTGCTGCCTTGTCGGATTATTCCTACAAGGCTCTTTGAGTAGAAGCGCATTACGCCGAGGGTGAGCAACGACCCACGCAAATCCGGAGCGCAGTGGGGGGGGGGGCGCAAACCGGCATATACACGAACGCCGCCAGTTCTAATTATTGGTGAAGCAGCCTACAATTTCTGAGTTGCGTACGCCATTGGACTTCGTTGTGTTTTTGCATTGCGTCACTGCGAAAAGGAGGAGAGAAGCCTGGAAAAGTCGAGAGTCCCTGCAAACCTGTTTGCGTCGCGAATGCAATTCTACCTGGAGGGCAGGAGCAGCCCCGCTTACGGGCCGCGTGCTGCCGCATTTTGTAATTTATTCATCGCCGTGGCCAGAGGACTACTTTTGCAACTGTTAAATGAAAACCAAGCGATATCGCAAAAGAGTACACAAGCATCGCGGCCGAAATATGACCTCGCCCGTGCATCACCCGCATCAGAACAACCATCCTCCGGATGGCGGATTCAGTGGGAGCAAGATTAGCCGGCTCTCGGCGCACCTCCACGTGGCCAGTCTCCATCAGGCTTCGCGACGCAAGCCGACCGTTCTCGAGCCCGTGGGAGAGCCGCCGGGTGCTGGCGTGCAGCAGCAACGCGGCGGGGCCGGAACGCTGCAGCAGCGTGTGCAGCAGCCTGGCGCGGCGGCGTTAGCGGGGATGCGCAAGCCCCGCCGGCCGCATACCATGCAGCACGCGAGCGGGCACAAGAAACTGTCGTCGCCGACAGGAGTGGCCGTCGATGCGCCGTACGGGTGGAGCCCATTGTCGGGCGCGTCGTCCTCACCGTTCAAAGAGGAGGGCGGCGGCGCACTCGATTCCGCGGGCCTCCCCCTCGATTTCGATCCAGAGCCCCCGTCGGGAGATCGCGCCGGCGGTGCGCGGCAGGGGCCGCGCGGCTCCGTTCTTGGACCCTCTGGAACGCCCCCGGGAGTGTTTCGCCAGAAGCAACATCATCATCACCATCACCTCGCCCGTTCGCGGCGCAGCGACGCGTCCCAGACGGCGGAGCAGCACGCGGCGCTGGCCGACGGTGCCATGAACATGATGATGGCTCGCGGAGTGCCTGAGTCCGTCACCAACACCGCTGCAGATGTCGATCCGTCGTTCAGCAGCGGCGGAGTCACTTATAGCCCCGGGGTACCAGCAGAAAAGCCTTCAGCAGGAACCGCGGGTGCACCTCCGGGAGAAATGCTGCTACCGCCGAGACACCCAACATCTTCAATCGCCGACAGCAGACGCGGCTTGAAGTCGCCATCGATCAAAGTGCTGAACGCGACGCCTTCTCCGCGCGGAGATGGGGATCTTGTTCCCTGCTCACCGAATGTTTTGCTCATGCCGTTGCCGCGCTCGCCGAAGCCGCGGCGCGACGGGGGTCGCCTCCTCTCTAGCGGAACCGCGTCGCCGGAGCCGGGGAAGATTTTCATGAACATCGTTTCGGCGGGCAGCGGGGTTGCGGCGGGGGCCACCTCTTCCTCGCGCAGTGCCGAATCTGCGCCGCAGGGACAGCAGTCAAACTCTACCGAGGTGTCTGCGCGAGAGGCTGAAAAAGAACGGGCCGCAAGTCGGAACAACAATAGTTGCGTACCGTCGCCGACGCGCGGTGGAGGTGGGAACCAGGGGAGCAATCCGCGGATGCTTTCGAGAAACAACTACGTGAACTCGCCGGCGGCAGGTGCTGGCAATTTCCTGGAGTCTTCGGATGGTGCGGTGCATCTCGGCGAAGGCGTTCCGGCATCGGGCGGGGTGTCACTTCCAGCTTTCGAGCAGAGCGGCTCTTCGTGTTCGGCGGCGGTGCGGGGATCGGAGCAGAGCCCTTTCCACCTTGCCGGAGTGTCCACCCCGACCGGCAGACGAGCGTCGCGGCCGAGGGGGCAGCAACCGACCAGCAACAAGGCCGACCAAAGCACTAAGCCAAGCACCCAAGTGGAAGCCGAGCAGGGCGGCACGCCCCCTCTGCTGCTGATCACGAAGGAGGGGGTTGCGGCGTCCCCCGTGGCGATGACCGCCAGCGAGGAGCTCGTGCTGCTTTCCGCGGCGAGCTCGCCCGTGCGACCCAGCGTGGGCGGCCCGATGTTGATTTCCTCGGTACAGCGCGGAGCCGCAGACAGCGCGGTAGACCGGGGAGGTCCCGGGGGCTTGGCCCGAACGCCGTCGAGCCCGTCGAAACGCGGCCCCGCAGCAGCCGCGCGGGACCGCGGTACCAGCGACCACTTTCTCCGGCCGACGTCGTCCGCTTTCTTGCAGCCGGACCACCCCTTTTTAACGGCCGATGAGCGGGGGATCGTGCGTAGCGAACTCCCGAGCAGCCTCCGTGCAGGACAAAACGTGGTGGACAACAGCCTGAGCATATCGAGCCTCTCGGCGGTCCGCACCATCGGCGAGAATACCGCCGGAGCAAACCGCAGCGGTCCAGCGTCGCGCGGGATGCCGCGCGCGCGCCCGCATGGCTTGAACTTTGGCGATGAGTACAACGTGCTCCCGCGCACAGGGAGCGGGGGTGCGACGCGGGCCGGAGCGGCTCCGTTGGGGACCCGCGGCGGCGGGCCGATCGAGGACGACGCAGCACTCCGCCTGCGGCACGAAAAGGCGGTCTCGAAGAGCGCGGAGAATTCCTCGAGCAGCCTGCTTCTGCAGCGGAACAACTCGCTGCTGTCGACGGCGGTGGAGAAGCTGCTCTCGTCCGAGCAAAACAGCCGCTCAAGACTGGTGACCTCACCGGGGAATCTAGCCGCGAGGCAACACACCGTGCCGCTAACCACCGCGGACCTGTTGGACTACGAAGGAAGTGCTGGCGGTACGACGCTGGAAGCGGCGCTCGCGCCGACGAAGGTATCATTTTTTTCAAGGGTGCGTTTACATTAAGTACTCTCTTGGTCAAGGTTTGTATACTTTTGCCTGATTCTCTTGATTCCGCGGAAAGCCGATTTGCTACTGAAATAAACGTTGCGTTACGTCCGGCGGAAGCGTTGGAATCACGCTGCATCTATAGCCTTTTCTCTCACGATAAAAACCGGCGGAAAAATAACGGTGTAGTGGTCACGCATTGCTCGTCCTCTGAGAGTCGAGCGCAATCGTTGCCTTTTGACCGCACCCACCCAGGCGACCAGCGGTTTCGAGCAACAGACTACTCCGACGCGACCGACCAGCGCCAACCAGCACGGCCGCGCGTATGCGGGTGACTCCACCGGTCGTCGCGACTCCACCGTGACACGAAGGGACTCTTCCATTGGCGGGAGCAACCCGCTCGGGGGAACTTCTTCCACGCAGCGCGGCAACCGGACCGCGATCGCTGATTACGTGCGAGTTTTTCGCACCGGGGACGGGGACTTCTCTGTCGCGGATCTGCAGCTTTTGCTGGAAAGCGAGGCCACCGCCTCCAGCACCTCCACGGCCGCAAACAAGGCCACCCTAGCGGCGACCAGTCCGGCGGTCCACCCCCACATCGCAGCCGCAAACGCGTCGGAGGACGCGCGCAAACTTCAGATGTGCAAGTCCCTGAGCAAAATGCGTTGGTTCCCAAAGTCCGCGGGCACGAAGGAACTTTTTTTGCGGAAGCAGGACGTGCCCCTCACCCCAAGGGGCGCGAACATGAAGCGAACGCCGAAGCCGGGCGCGGCGGTGCTCGGAGAGCAACAGGTGCAGCTACTCACCGCCTCCTGCAAGAGTCCGACACGGCCCGGTAGCCGCACGCAGAGCGAGGAAGGCTTCTCAGATGTCGCGTCGTCCGCGGGCGAGGACCGAAGGGTCCAGATTTCTTCCGTCGAGCAATCAATACCCGGAACCGCCAACGGAGCGCAGGCCCAAACGCAGATGAGTAGTAAGCCCCAGGCCGCTTCTAGCGCTCCCGCCGCAAAACCGAAGACGAAGAAGGGGCGCATCGCCGCGAACCGGCACCCGCAGTCCGATTGCGTGGCGCTCGTGCAGTCTGTGTTCCCGAACCACTTGCCCCCGAGTCTGTATTTTGAGTACCCGAACCAATTGCCGTTGCCCCGCGTGCCGCCGGCCTGGGGTACTACTCCCCGACAACAAGAAAGCGCTGTTTTGAAGACGACCGCTCCGGACGGTGGCCAGATCCTCCACACGGACGACAACTACCACCGGAACGCGCGCATTTTTAAGTGTTTGAACCCGCGGCGGATGCCGGCCATGTACTGGCTCCACACGTCCAAGGTGCACGTGTACAACTGCGTGCTGAACTCTTTGAAGAAGGGCGGGCTTTTTCACGTGGACAGCAAGAAGGAGTCCAGCACCACGCACGCCAAGTACTGCCTCGTCTGGACCACGCACATGAAGCCCGAGAAGCTGCGGCAGTTCCACCCGCTGCAAAAGACGAACCACTTTCCCTACAGCTGGTACCTGGGGAGGAAGGACCTGATGTGCCGCGGCCTGATGCGGATGCGGCGCACGCACCCCGCGGAGTACGACCTCACGCCGGACACCTTCGTTCTGCCCGAGGACGCGCGCAAGTTCCTCGACGGCGTGAAGAACCCCGAGAACCGAAACCGGGGCGCGCACCGGGATTTGTGGATATCCAAGCCCGTGAACAGCAGCTGCGGCCGCGGCGTCAAAATCATCGGCGCGCACTCCACCGGGCTGGAACGCATGGCGAAGCAGTACCGCGTGGTGCAGCGGTACGTGAACCCCCCGCTTTTGATAAAAGGGTACAAGTTCGACCTGCGGCTCTACGTGGTGGTCACCTCCTTCGACCCGCTGAAGGTGTACCTGTTCAAAGAAGGCCTGGTGCGCTTCGCGACGGAAAAGTACACGACGGAGCGGCGCAGCGACCTGCGCTCGCGGAAAGTGCACCTCACCAACTACTCCGTCAACAAAAACGCAGCAAACTACAAGAAAAACATGGACGGAGTCGCGGGCGCGATGTCGCCGGCGGTCGGGTGCGCAGGGGCCGCTGCGGTGGGGGTAGCAGCCGCGAAGAGCGGCTCACCAGGGAAGAAAGGTACTTGCATTTGCTCTCTTTGGGCTAGACTGTTCGCTTGTACAGTCAACTGGATGCTTTTGTGTTATTACACACATCTTGCAGAGGTCGTGGTGCCACTTGATCGTATGAGAAGCGCCTCCTTTTTACCGCTCGCAGCTAAGGGCGAGGCGAACTGCGAGGAAGAGGAGGAAGAGGAGGAAGACGACGACTTCTCGAAACCACCGCTGGACGACGAGGAATTGGAATCGAGAAGTCGTCCAGCGGCGGCTTCGAGAAGTCGTCGTCTTCCTCCTCGGATGAGCCTAAGCCTGTTGAACCCAAAGACGGGCTTGGCGGAGTATGTGGGCTTGGCGGATGACGCTCCACTTTCCCTTCTCATCCCCGTCACATGACGGAAGAATGCGAAGGACTGTCCCAATGCACCCCGGTACTTACCGGAAGATGCACGAGACGTGTTGCTGGCCCCGTCACATGACGGAAGACGGCGGAAGCCAGCGGAACAACCGAGAATAGTAGATTCCTCGCGACCTGCACTGGTTTCACTATGCAGCGCAGCTCGGAAAAGACTACTCAAGGCCCGGCAGGAAACAAACACCCGTCACAAAAAAGTAACGTAGCGGAGAGGTTTTAGCCCGAGTCATGAAGCTGATGCATGGTCATAGAAGGCACCACTCGAACGCTGGGAATGTTACACCGATATTTATGACTAAGTTACAAACTCCCCCAAGCCCGTCTTTGGGTTCAACAGGCTTAGGCTCATCCGAGGAGGAAGACGACGACTTCTCGAAACCGCCGCTGGACGACGAGGAGGAGGTAGACGCCCGCGTCGGCGACGAGGGCGGTGACAGCGACGAGGACGGTAACAATTCGGAGGCTTCGGCCGACGAGGACGAGCCGGAGTCCAAGTGGTCGCTCGCCGAGCTCGAACGCCACTTCGACTCCCAGGGCTGGGACTACGAAAAGTGTTTCGCCGACGTGAAAGCGCTGGTGGTGAAAACCTGCATTTCGGTCGAGCCGATCATCGTCTCCACGCTGCACCGGAGTACAAATTTGGAGGGGAAGGAGCAGGCAACATCCTCATTAAACTCTGGCGGAGGTGCTGTGGGGACGCACAGTACTTCTTGTGGGGGAGGAGGCGGTGGAGGGGCGGGTCCGGGGTACGACGACGGATCCGCGACTTCGTCGGGCGGCGGGTCGCCTTGCTTTGAAATCTACGGCTTCGACGTGCTGCTGGACGCAAACCTGAAACCGTGGCTGTTGGAAGTAAACGTCTCGCCGTCGCTCAGCTCCAGCTCGCCGCTGGATCGAAGGATAAAAACCATGCTGCTGGCGGATTCGCTCACACTTGTGGGTACGTACTTACTTTCCCCCAAAATATTGCTGCAAGTTTTCATGCCATGCCTAGGTTTCTCTGCTTTGAGTTCATGTTGTGTCGCACACGACAGGCTGGAAGCCGTTCGACGCGGACGAGGTGGTTCGCGACCGGAAGCACGCCGCGAAGAATCGCTCCCGCAAGTTGGCAACGCCCGGCGCTTTGTCCACTACTCCGGGGGGGCGAGTTTCTTTGACCACGCCCTCGTCCTTGCTCGGAGGAGATGGCCCCCTGCGAGAGGATGGCACGAGTGCGAACTCCGCGTCGACGTCCAATTTGAGCAGCAACGGCGGTTCGACTACCTCCGCCGGCGCGCAGCACGGGGATCAACCTTCCCAGCAGGCCGCGGGAGTGCATCTCGGCGGCTTCGGAGGTGGAGCAGCGAGCTCCTCCTCGAGCTCCAGCGGTGCAGCCGGAACACATCACGCAAACCCGGCGTCGCGGAAGCCGCGGCGTCTCGGCGGCGGGATGACGAACCTGTTGCTGGGGAACCTGCAGGAAAAGGAGAAGCAGTGGCTGGAGTTCCTGAGGCAGTTCGGAGACCCGGAATGGCGGCTGATCATGGAACACGTGGACGAAGTGTACCGCCGTGGCGAGCTGGAACCCCTGTTCCCGCGGAACAAGGAAGCTGTGCTTCATTTTTCGGAGTTCTTTCCGACGCCTCGCATATCCTTAAGGGGAGGATCAACCCCTATATATCGGGGCATTGTTCAGCTGGTGGGGGTCTTGTAGTTTCTCTCGTAGCGATGGTCTCGGATAATGATGTCTCGCCGGCATTCCCTTGTGTTGGGTCTTGTGTTTGGGCTTGTATTTGCTCTCATCGTGGTGCTCCTCAGAGCGACGGAGGGAGCAAGCGCTGCGAAGTTGACGGCCCGAAGGCCCCCGGGGTTGGTCTGTTTTGTCTCGTATCTCGTCTTGTATTTCGTCCCGTAGTCGGTCGCAACAGCAGCCAAGCCAACCACTTGCCAGAAATGCTGCCGAAAATGGGTTCTGCATCCCTCTAATATCCAATAGGGTACTGGCCATTTTCTACCTGTGTGGCGGGGAATCGATCCTGCGCTCGAGGAAAATGCAAGAGAAACTGGGGCTGCACTACCTGCTGCAGAACAAAGTACTGCTCACGGGGTGGAAGGTCTGACGGAGGATTAGTCGCCGCTGCGAGCGGTACGCGGTCAAGAACGCAGAGTTGTTGCCGGCGACGTGAGCAGGCCGCCTGGTTGACAGAGCTCGCATATGATTTTCCAAGCAGACTTCTGCTTTCAGTTGCAAACTTGAAGTTCTTGAAGCCTCGCGATTTATTCTCGAGTACCCGAAGTTTTTTACACTCCAACTTTACCTTAATGCCGCCGGTCTGTGCGTGTAGCGCGTAGTTTCCATTTTGAGTCGCATTTATTTCGGCGCACGGCAAACTCCGCTACCGCACTCGACATTTGCCGACACGATCATATACATAGAATTCCGATTTCTTCAATATCCACTCACTACCAGCAGCAGTGGCCAAAACCTTGCGCGTCTCGGGAAGCTGCACATTGCCATTTTTCAAGATGTTATTCCCACGAGATTGATTATGGAAACTGGAGCACATTTAGCATTATTTCGCTTCCGAAATGTTGCAGCTTCACATCGAATGTACTGGACCAAAGTTTAGTTTCAATATTTATACGCAGATGTTGAGCGGTCGAGCACGCGCTCTCAGGCTTTTGAAGAATTTTCTTTTACGAGGTGGGTAGAGAAGTGGCCACACGCGTTTCAGTGGGTCACACAAGAATGTCACTGTGAAAAATAGTGCTCACGCAGGAAAGATCAAATTTTGGACCCCCACAGCGATTGTGACAGCGGCGCCTTCTGCTGTCAGAATCGCTTTTCAGGCGAACATAATACGCTGCAGAGCAGATGCAACATCAGGTGGCAAGGAAAACGCTCTACGCAAGAAAGGCGTGCAGCAGCGTTGGGCGAGCAAGGCTCCATTGATGCAGCATCGTCAGAACTACACGTTCATGTTGTACATTCAAATGCCATCGCAAATGTTGAATATTTTGGTATACCGCATGCCCCGTTTCATCACATAAGCTAGCATGTATCTTCGGTTCAGCAGCTTTGTCGAGCTTCGTCGGATTCGAAGTCGAGGCCGCATCTTGAAAAAGAAACGAGCGACGTGTTCGGCCGAGAGAGCTTCCCGTTTTCTGCGTCGGCAAAAATTGCAAGTGGTCTCGAGGAACTTTCAGCGTGAAGCTGTACTGCGCTTGAACGAGGAAAGAGAGCGAAAGCAAAGGAGCGTGCAGTGGCGCTCCTGCAACACCGAAGAGATGAAGAGATTGCGCTCCGGTTTACGTCTCTCAACCCTCTCGGAGAGCTTTTTTACTGAGGAGATATCTAGTACTAGGTGTAGAAGTAAACCTAAAGGTAAAAAACAAAGGGCAACACATACGTGCGGGTAGCATGGCGGACGATACATTTCCGGAGCTGTATCCCTTACGGGACTGTCGTTATCCCGTTGACGCGGAGACAACTGTGCGTGGTGGTGGCAGGTACCAAACGAGAAAAAACCTGTTCTCCGTGCCGACCTACACCACAAAGGGCCCGACTGTGGAAAACGTGATTGACCAGAGGTGCGCCGACATTTTGCTTTCATTCAATCACTCACGCTCTTCATTTGTTGATCTAACCGCACAGCGTTCGCATCGAATAGCCAGAATCACGAAACTCCAGGCCCGCCGGTGTGACGACGCAGAAATTTTCGGATGTGAACATGGCAGACCTCGTGGGATACAAGGACCAATACTGGAAACTCGAGCTGTCCGAAAACCCACAACGCGTCAAGAAACACGACATTGTCACGAACGTACGGAAACCTTTTTCTTCGTGTAGGTGTGGTAATAGTTGATCATGTGGTTCACCTTCATATTTGGTTCTAGAGTTATTGGCGGGAGGGGGACTTTATATCCCTTCATGACTCCGTAAATCATTGATGCCCCGGCTACGTTCATCCACGGATGCGTGCGGCCTTTCAACGCCGTCGGTTGCGCGTGGTTTCGGTCCGAAAATAAAAAGTATATAGGGGTGCGGCACTGAGTAGCAGATCGAGCCTCGCGAGCCCTGGCCCTTATGTCGGAAGCTTCCCCAGAAAACATAAAACTATGTGAAAAAGAGAGCCATCAAGGAGTGAATGAACGACTATCGTCGAAATTTTTTCACAGGCCATGAAAGCTCCGGAACCATTCCGCCCAGCCAGGGAAGTACCGAAGGAGAAATCTATCAAAATGCCGCAGAAGGGGCGCGTCGCGAACTTTACTGCAGGGGAGTTTCGCGAAGGCTACTAAAAAGCAGCCAGACGAGAGCACACGGCGGTGTCTATGTTTTCGTGCCGCGCGCGACAATTTACTACCTACTCTCTAGCCCGACCCCGATCTCTAACTCAAATGTAGCAAATCATTTCAATATTGGTTGGTTTCTGTTTTGGTCACGATCTAACGGTACTTCTGGAGGGGGAGGGCTGTAGCTGTAGGCAACACGTTAATTCCTTGTCATAGGTTGCATGTTCTCGACGGCCCATTGTAGCCACCCCTCGGTCCCACAAACACTTGCCACTGACATCGACACATTTTACATGGTTGTGTTTTGCTCGGAGTCGTTCTGGCTATCAAAACTGCGATACGAGTTGCACACAATGGGCGAGCGCTTTCCTTTTACCCGCAGGTGTTCGATTCTTTGTTTTTGGAAGATCCATTTTTTCAACACTGTGCTGAGATCCGAGCCTCTGCGTTGCGTGCAGCGTGTAAAGGGCACGAGTGGATCATGCGCACTTGCTTCCCGACCGCGACCTTCTCCTCTCTACTACTACTGCATCTAAATAATAGGCTGTGACAGCGACTTTGATGCGGCTTGTGGTAACATGCTGCCGCGTCTGAGTAGTACTACGAGTAGTGCTAATGTCTCTTGTTATTGTTTGGCCTCGTTGTTTCTTTAATTAACATTCATGCCAGCAGCGCTTTTGCCAGTATAGTTTGTTTCTGCGGTCGACACACAGAGTCGGCACTGAGGCTGTTCTGCGGCCTTTTGAATTGGAAGCAGTAAAAGCTCACGCGAAAAAGACATCGAGCGTGCCCTCACGACCGCGACGGCTGCGACACACCTGCAGCGTGCTGATGCCCTTGGCAGTTCAGCAACTTTGAATTGCCAGCGCGACGAGCGGCGCGACGAATTCTTTTTTTTTTAGTTCAGCAATTGCAACAACGCCTACCTTGGGTTCGAGCGAGGATGTGAAGAAAGCGAGCCATCAACCTGAAAATGAAGAAGTGCAACGTGCTCTAGCGGGTGGCGACCTCATCTTCGGTAAAAAGAAAGGAAGCAAGGTCCGCTGTGATAGCTTCCGTCCCGTGCTGGAAGTTTTCGCCAACAATGGAGAGGCTCCTCCCGGCGGTCAGAGTAACAACTACGAGTGATCAACAGAAATACCAGCATGAGGTCTCCTCGCCCTGGACAAGGCTCGTCGACGCCGTTGCGGGAGGGACCAGCGTCAACCGTCGAACAGTGTACCAAACTTGGGATCAGCAAAAAAGCCGAGTGCAACAACGAAGAAGACGACATAGATGTCAGTGGCTCCAGCAGCTTCGGTGCCACCGCGTATGCAGGTACCCAGAAGACGCGGGATGTCTCGTCACACTCCGCCCTCTCCTCGAGAAGGGATGACCCCGCGGTTATCCGGGCGGTCGTGCCCGGCGGGGGCGTGAGCGATCCGAAGCCGAGCGTAGAAGTACAACAAGTAGTAGGCCGCGGGAACAACGCGGAATCTCAGGAGCCGCGTCGTGAGCCGCAGCAGCTGGTCCTCGAGAGTTGCACCGATGTTGCGAGGACCAAAAGCTGCGGCTCACGACGCAGCTCCCGAGATCCTGCGAGGGATGCCGATTTTGCGGGCGGTGCGCGCGGGCGGTGCGCGGAGCCATTCTCGGAGTGGTCCGTCCACGAAGATGCAGCCGCGATGCCGTATGAAGGTGGAAGCTGTCTGCCGCAGGATGAGTTCCGCGGGACTACTTCTCTTGGGGGTCAACGTCAAGCGGAAAGAAAGCAAAGCAGCGAATCGGCGGCTGTGTCCACGACGACGTGGCAAACCTCCAACGTGGGGACAGCTGAAGGGACAGCCGCAATCTTCAGGAGCAGGTTCAGTTCGGGTTCGGGATCGTGTTCGGCTTCTGCGTCGAAAAGTAGGGGGCGCTCCGAATCTTCACTGGGCGATGCGAATTATCCGTGTAACCAGTTGGTTTGCAGCGACTGGCACTACGGGGGCGGGCAGCTCCGCGCACTGCTCGACCCGCCGCCGCAAGGCTCGGAATTAGCATGTTTAGGGGAGCAGCCGCGGAATGCGGAGAGTTGCGGTTCGGAGTCCGGGCTCGTCGTGCAGCCCGACGGACGAGGAAGTACATCTAACGGTGACAACGATCATAATAGCGAGCAGCGGCTTTATTTTGTCGGGGGTGTAGCGGACCACGTATCCCCGTCGCGCGAGCGTGAATGCAGCCTGGTGATACTCCCGCGCGACGCATCGGACGAGTCTGACTTGGTGTTCCACTTTCCGGATCGCCTGGAGGAGGCCGTTTCACCGCTCGCGTTCCGCGATTGTTCTCCAGCCGCCGATGACGAGGGCGCGACGTACTTCGACAAGCAGGGTTCGTACGGGTTTGCACCGATGAGGGAAAACACCTCTCCATTGGGGGGTGCGCGGACGAAAGCAGGCTCTCTCAGCAGGCAGGCTCTCTCCGGCAGGCTCTCTCCGCTGCGGCTAGGGTCCCCCGACGTCTCCCCGCTGCGACCGGCGGGAAACGCCAGCTCAGAACACTGGCCTCCTACTGCACCCGACCCAGTGCGGCGTGACAAACGGGACGCGGCCGGGCGGACGCTGCCGAAACAAGTGCCGCGAGCAGGACCGGGGCACCGGGAGAAAAGCAGCTGCAGCAGCAGCGTGGAAATGACTCTGCTGTACAACGATGACTCTTCTGGCGAGGCGGCAATCCGCTGTAGAGGTCGCGACGAAAGTTCGCTGCGCCCTCGGCAGCTCGTGGTCACGTATGACGACGTCGCGCAGCAGCACGACAAACAAAGACAGCACGCGGCGAGTAGTCACCGAGCTCGCTCGAAAACAGGCGGGGAGCAGACGGCAAGAGCGGGAGTCAGACCGCCGAGAGTACAACAAGATCCAGTGAGTCAGTGTG
The DNA here is from genome assembly GCA_005223375.1 of Amoebophrya sp. AT5.2. Taxonomy (NCBI): domain Eukaryota; class Dinophyceae; order Syndiniales; family Amoebophryaceae; genus Amoebophrya; species Amoebophrya sp. AT5.2. The sequence continues at coordinate 14,072 of RXOD01004928.1, forward strand.
CGAAAATGGCGGGCCCGGGCTGCTACTCGCGCAAGATTGGCTTTGCGGACAGGAAAGGCTCGCCACCCGTAGCAGATTCGGATCGGGGCAAGGGGGAGCGCTGCCATGATGAAGATTCGCCTGTGCTGCAGCAAGACGAGGCGGACTCTCGGCGGGGTCGGCAGAGGAGGAGGGCGGTGTCAGTTCATAACGCTACTTCTCCTCTCAGTTGTGAGCACGATCCGAAGAAGGTCCTGTGCGAGAGTGGTGCGCACCTGCAGATGGACGGGCCGCAGTGCCGACACGTGGATGAGTGGTCCAGCCGGAACTCGTGTTCCGCTTCCGTGTCCAGCGTGAATCGTGACACTTTTGAAGTGAGCACGCTTTCGCAGCTGGATCACAGCTGGGCGGCGGGCGACGTCGCCACGCCCCTGGGAAGCAAGGCACTTGGGGGCGGACGGCCAAAGATGCCGCGTCGTCGGTATTCCCAGAAAGGGACAGCTTCGCAGCGGCACAACATGCGCGCGGAATTCCTCAACCAGCCCGGGCGCGGACCCGCAGGCGATGCTGCTCCCGCGCTCTTGCATAACCGCGACTCGTCAGATGATGACTGGGACGGCGAAGGAACTCGGAACCGCACGCCGCGCCGCGGACCACGCGACCAGAGCGGGCACAAATACGTTCGCAAAGGCCGCACGCGACGAGGGGCTCCACCAGGCGGCGGGCCGCCGGACGATGACGGCGACGAGAGCGAGAGCGAGACACTCCCGCGCAGTTTGCCTTTGCCTCGCCAGACACAACGAGAACTCGCCGGCATTGTCTGTTCCTGTTGTCGCCGACTTGGGAAACTGGGGCCCATGCCCTGCTTCGTCGCCGAGCTTTCGCCCGTTGTGGTCGCGGCGAGCTTGTTCATTCTCCTCACGCTTTGGCAGCTGCGGTTGCTGTTTCTGCATTTGCCGACGCTAAATGAGTTTGAAGATACAGACGCGTGGGCGCAAATCTGGCTCATGGCATTCTACTTTATCGCAGCGCTGCACTTCGGCTCGGGACTGCTGGCGCAAGCCTTTCGCTCACTGTTTGAGCACATTGAATTCGCAAGTGCCGAACACCTCTTGTCGCTGGCACGGCGGGCACAGATCTTAGAGCTTGGGAGTCGTTCTGGCGCCGGCGCTGGGGGTCCCCAGCACATCGGCCTGGACGAAGAAGAGCATCCGCCATCTAGCGACAACGAGAACAACAGCCCGATGTGCTTGCCCGATTATGGAGGCGAGGGGGCGCCGGAAATGAAGCGACCGCGCCTCTACGAGGACGAAAGGCGCGCCGTTTCCCGGTGCGACTCGGATAAAGCGTTCTTCGCAGACGAAGCGGAACGCTTCAGAACTCCCGACGGCAAACGGGACCGGGGGGCACTCTCGATTGACACTAGGAGCGTTCATGTGCAGCGCGAGCGGACGGGGACACCAGCGAGCGGCGAGGGAGAAGAGCACCGCCTCCATCCGGCAGAGCAGGAGATCGGTCCAAGAAAGAACAAGAAAAAACACTCGACAAAACACTCGACACAGAAGTCGGTGCTTGGGACGGTGATCCTCACCGGGCTTTTCGCAACGAATTTCGCACTCCTGCTCGCGGTCTGGCAGTACCAGATCCGTACGGAACAGAACCTGCGCGCCGTGCTGCGTTTTTTCGCCGATGAACTGCCGTCGAGAACGCTTGCAAACCTCGTGCCGAACGCCCTGCAAGGAGCAGACCCCAGTTCGCCCCACCAGGCGATCCAGCTGGAAGTACCCCACTACAAGCCGCTCACCCATTTTTTCGCGCACGATGGCGTCGCCATTCGGCAGCGCGGCACTTCCGGCGAGTGGTATACGATCCGGTCGCGGCAAAGCCCCGCTGCCGCGCGCCAAAATCACAGACGTGATAGGACCCGGGAGACAGATTTTGTCGCGCCGCGGGATCGCGATGCGCTGCGGGCGTCCGCGCCGAGCAAGCGCGAGGACGGGAGGCTTCACAGAGCTGCAGTGCTCGCGTCGGCGAAGGCGAGGGGCGCGCGAAGAAGAAGCAGAGGGGAAATCAAGAAACCAGCACGCGAACAGCGTAACAAAGGGGGACTCACGAACGGCTTCCGCGTGCTGCTCGGGTGGGCGCGCGCGGCGTTCACCAAGGGCCGAACGGCGGAGGAGGAAGCGGCGGTGTACGAAAGATATCTGCGGGAGCGCGCCTACGACGAAGCCGCGTTGTTTTCCGAGCGGCTGCGCGTGCATTTGAAGCGGTTGCTGCATCTGATCTGCCGGAAAGGACCGGGCGAATTCCGGTCGCAGCCGCTGACGTGGAAGCTCTTTGGCGGCGGCGACGCGTCGAAGCTGGTTGGGGTCACGCTCGCACCGGACGGGCGGCGGGCGGGGCAGACGCCTGACAATCATCAGAGCCCGTTGTGGCTGAAGCTACGCGTGACTCACGTGGAGAATCCGTTGAGAGATCTGAGCGGCGCTGCAGCGGGCAAGCCGAGCGTGTTGCACGACCAGTCCCCCCGGGGAGCGGACGGCGACCTCGAGGATGAGGAGCCTACGGACGAGCACGAGCACTTTTCGACTTTCGAGAACGCCATTGGGCTTTTCCGGCATTTGTTTCCGACTTTGTTTTCTGTTTCTCCTGGCGTCCCGCTGCAACCCTTGGAAAGCATTCTGCGAACGCTGTCCGAAGTGGCGCATTCCGTGCAGCCTCCCGACGCTCTCGAGCCCAAGCACTGTGCGGTCGGCCGCGCGAAACTGGCCAAGCCCTGGGCAGACCTCCGGCGCCAGCTGCAGAAGTTGGAGAAGTTTTTGCAGACCTCTTTTGTCCTCGCGCGTTGGCAGGAGGCCCGAGACCGGCTCGAGGATAGCATTGCTTTTCAGGCGCACGAGGACCTCGGGCTGGCATGGCACGTGGCCCGCGCCGTGGTGGACGTCTCTTTTCACCGCGTGGCCTGGGCGTGGGAGGGAGTGAAGGCGTGGGTCGTTGGCGGAGACGATACCATATCCCCGACTGGTGGCCGCACGGTGGCC
>RXOD01004929.1:0-17085 GCA_005223375.1 Amoebophrya sp. AT5.2
GGTCACCGGCGACCGCGACGTCTAGGGTGGGAGATTTACATTCATATCATCATTTCACCTCCACCTGTGCAGCGCGTAGATGTAAAAGACGTCGCTCACTGCCATGAACAAGAGCGACGTCCGGAACACCTCTCGCGCGTCCCACATTTTCGGCGTGTAGTTTCCATCTGCCGAGTGTTGCAGCCGCTCCTCCATATTCCTGGTGCTGACGTCCCAGCCGTTTTCATCCAGCACGTGTGCGTCGAACACCACGTTTGAAAAGTACCAGGCCCCGATCGCCGCGGCCGTGTTTTTTAGCGTGGCGATCAGGGCGATGGCGCTTGCCCGCCACTTCACCGGGACGCGCGCCGTGAGGAATGCAAACCGGAGAGAACTCTGCCACCCGAACGCACAGCGAATGGTGGATCCGACGACGTAGAAGTAGCCGTGGTCGTTTTTCAAGGCGTGCCCGGGTGGGAAGGCGAACAGGAAATTGCTTGCGGTGGTCACCACGACAGCAAAGATGAGGAGGGCGGAAAGCCGACGGTACACATTGGGCTCGGCACCAGCCTGGCTAACATCTACACTTTGGCGATTGATGTTTCCCGCAGGCTGGAGCTGCGTTTGCATCGGCTGTGCAGGAGTGCTGCTGCTCTCGAGGTAGTCGAATTCCAGCTCCGCCTGCCCTCCTTCCTTGTTCGAAAGCGTCTGGTAGGTGCCCGCGGCGGCGTTCCCCGGAACAAAATTCCTCGGCGGCGGTTGCCCGACGGTATTTGCTGGACCGCCCTGCCCGCCTGCGCCTCCTGGTGCTCCTGCACCGCCAGCCCCTGCCGCCGCGTTCGAGAAGTAGTACTTCATGAACATTGGGAGGATGCAAACGCTCGCCGCGTTCACCCAGCCCAATTTGCTCCACATGCGCTCCAGGTCCCCGGGCTCCCACTTCCACACTGCTATCGAGTAGCTCGCGATCACTTCGGAAATACTCTCCGAAAGGTAGTAGAACGTGATTTGCACGCACCAGTACCGTAGAAAGATGCTCGTCCGCAGCAGGTGCAGGTTTATTCGCAACGTATTCCGGAACAGGTCCAGGAAGGAGGCCGACATGGAGGCGCAGTAGTCGTGGAGGCGGACGAAATCACCGCGGCCTGGGGGGCCCTTGAGGAAGCTGCAGTAAAAAGGAGAGGCTTTGCGCGGCGGCGCGAAGCTCGTTTCGAAAGTAGGTTTCTTGGAGGGGCGAGTGATCATATCTGGCGATAACGAAATTCCTTTCGACGAACTCTTCCGCGGTGTAGTTGACGTTCCGACCATGAGCCAGCCCCATTTTTCAGGCAGGAACTTGCTCACGAAGTGCACCGCCTTGCCTTGCCTGCCGAGGCAGCGCGCCGCCGATCGGTTCTTGTTGCTCCGTCTTCGGGCGCTCGACGATGGCGTGTCACTACCATTACCGTCGAGGACGAACCGCCTCGCAACTACATCGTCTTCGTCGTACTTTTCTAGTGCCGGCGTGGTGCTCGACGCCGACGTGGTTGATGAGGACGGTGGTGACATTGTCATTGCATGTGGCAGTCGCGTTGACGACGCTGCGGTAGCGGCCAAGAGGTCGTATTCGTCTTCGTCGTCGAAGAAACTGTCCCCGAGGTTGAAAATGTTTTTTGCTCCGAGGCTTCTCATCTCCTCCTCGTCGTCTTCCAAGCAGCTGCCCGACGAAACGGACGCGGAACCCCCGCCCCGGTGGTGCGCTGCCGCATCTTCTTCTCCTCCGCAATGGTACTCGCGGTCGTCCTTTGGCTTCGCGGAGTACTGAGGTGGCGATGTTGGCGCACGGAGATCTTGATGAAAACCTGCACCCGCAGCTCCACCAGCAGCAGCCCCTCCGCTGAAAAGACTCTTCTTCCCGGGCAAAATCGGCCCGGCCTCCCCCCCATGATCCTCGTCCCCGCTAACGCGGCGCACCATCGTGGGGGACGTCTCCGGCAAGAAGTGCTCCTGCCAGATGTACACCAGGCTCGACAGAACCAAACAGAACACAAACACCCACCCGAAGGGAGCGCTGTCGCCCTGGACTGGGCGCGCTGGTAGAAGACCTCCTCCTGGAGGGGCCCCCGCCGCGGCTGCACCCCCAGCACCGGGTCCATGATCGTCGTGATCCGGCCGCGGGGTGGCCCTGGCAAGAAACGCGGCCACCGCGAACCGCGCAATCGTGAGGCAGCACACCGCGCAGATGTCGAACAAGGTCGTGAGGAAAATCTGCAGGTTTACGCTGTGGGCGGACAAATCCATCAAGATGTTGTGGATCGCGAACCCGAGACACAGGTACGCGAAGCAGCCATGCAAAAAAACCGCCAGCGGGAGGACCACGCGGCTGCAGTTGGTGGAGGAAAACAGAATCGCGAGGAGCGAACTTTCGGGCAGGAGACCAGTTGCGGTCGATGACGTCGCGGCTGCTGTCGACGAAAAGAAGGGCTGCTGATGTTGAAGACCGTGGAGGTGGCTAGTATTATCCAGGGAGGCGTGCTGGGGGGCCCGTAGGAGAGGATCTTCTGCTACACCTCCTCTGCTGGACGAGAATGCCACGATGACCAAGAGCGAGAAATAGATCATCAGTCCGATCGTCGCGACGCGGGTGATTTTCTTTCGGCCGCGCGTGTCTCCGAGGGCTCCGAGGACGGGGAGGGCGATGGCATGCGACAGAATCCTCAAACAATCCAAACTGCCTCCCCTCTTCTGAGCTTCCTCGATGATGTCGTTGGCCGACTTAGGACACAAGGCGATCAGTTCTCCTGCTTCTGATCCTTTTGGCGGGTTCGCAGTGGCCGCCGTTTCTTCAAGCGTCGCCGGGTGTATCTTTGCGCGCTCCGCCGGACTAAGACTATGTTTGAGGTTCATCATGCTGCTCACGTCGAGCATCGATCCACCCTCGCCGGGCGCGCCTGGTTTCCCTTCACCTCCGCTTCCTGTTCCTTGTCTGTCTCTGCTCGACGTTCGCAACGTACTTGCTCCGGGGGCGTTCCCATTTTCCTCGTTGTTCGCAGCCTCGAACTCTCGGCTATCCGCTGCTTCGCCGTCTTCTTCGTCCTTTCCAGCCAGCACCGGACCCGGAGGTGCCTCGATACTATTCAACCCACCGTGGGCCTGGGCGTGGGCCTCAGCATAATTCGCCAATGGCGGAGGCAAAGCTGGTCCAACACCAATGTCGTCTGCTGCGCGCCTCGCGCCTGCGGTATGTTGGTCTTCAGTACGGTCCAGTTCGATGAATGCGTATGCGGTTGGCACCGGTGGCCGCCCCGCTAGAGCGCTCTCTGCCGGCGTACTAAGCTTACTGCCCTCGACTCGTCCCTGTTCCTTCTCACCAAGAGCGCTGCTTGTTTCATCCGCCCTCGGGCCCCCCTCACCGTCTCGCTCTGGTTCTCCCTCGACAACGAAAGAAGACGACGATGCTGCCGCGGGCGTTGGTTTGGTGCCCAGCATGATCTGTTCCGGTACTCCGCCGGACTTCTGCGCATGATGAAGATCGCTTCTTGGAAGCTGCTGCTGTTGTTGCAGTTCTAGTTGGAGTTGGTGCTCCTGTCGTGCTGGCTTTTGATTTCTCGCCAGATGTTGATCGAGTTCCCCCTTGCGTTCGCACGGATGCATCGGTACGACCAGGGTGCGTAGGAACGGCACGAACAGACTGCGCTCGCACTCGTGCAGCACCGTTTGCCCAAGCAGCTGGACCACGAGCAGAGACAGCGCGCCGCGCGGAAGCTGCATTAAAACCGTCATCTTCTTGTGAAATTTCTTCAAAAAATTTTAATGGTTGCGGCATTGATATCGAATTTGAATACTTTCTTAATCTTATATCCAGGCGGTTCTAATTCTAAATTGATTCTGCTGGTGGAAAGATGAGTTTTCGAGACGAAAACACGCGAACAGACGGAGGACAACGTATGACAAAAAGCGCCAATAGTAAATGCAACACTTGCTCGCACGCTCGCGCTCGATTCTCTTCTGTCAGTGTCAGTAGCAGCACGCGAGAACGCTCGCCAAAATGAGGCTCACCTCAACCTCGATTCTAACCTCACCCTCAATTCTTGCTCTAGCTCTTGGTTGCCTCAAAGTCAAACATTGAATGAAAACGAGCACGAGCAAGTGCAAGAAGTCGATGACCACAAACTAAAAATTGTATAGTAGCTATACAGCGGATGCGGAAAAAGAAGATGAAGATCATTGAGTGCAGGAAAAGATTCAGCTGCCACCGCGGCTGGTGCCGGGGTCGGCGCCCCTACCATCCAGCGCCTTATCAGCGCTGGTGGCTCTTTCATCGCTCTTAAGCGCAGACGAAGGAGTCTGCTCTTTGCTTGACGATTTTGAAGAGCTCCAGCGCGCGCTCGACTCTGTCCACGTCGAGGCGCAGCCTGCCGATGCGTCGCCCGCAGTGCCCCGCGCTGCACAGAGCGCTCCTCTGCTCCTTCGTGCACATCTCCCGCAGGTCAGCGCCGTCGCACAGCTCCCCAAACTCCGTCGCGTCCGTCTCGATTCCTGAGAGCTCCGTCTCTGCGAACAAGACCGGCGTCTCCTGGGGGATGGTGGGGGCATCAGCATCACCAGCCGCAGCAACAGACTTCGATGCTGCTGATTGGAGCAGTCCACCGAGCACGGCTCCTCCGCGCCTCCTGGTCTTCTGCTTTAGTTCCGGACGATCTTGTTTAACAAGATGATGAACACCAGGAAGAAGAGCTGCCCCCACAACGTTACTAGGAGAAGCGTGTCCGGCGATTTTTCCGGCCTCTCGCAGCACGTCGTTCATCTTGCTCTTGCGGGTGAGTCGCGCCGCCTCTTCGTTCTTCGCGATGCAGGTCTGCTTTTTCTCCGTCGCAAGCTGAATCTTCGCCACGCAGCTGCCGCTGGTCTCCTTCGTCAACAGCGACAGGTCTTGCGTGAACGGACCGCAGATCTCCTTCTGGTACGTCTTCAGTAGCTCCTCACGACACTGGCACTCGAGCAGTGTGGTGCGACAATACTTGCCGGAGTCGTCCTCCAGAATGTGTTCGTTGGCAGAAGGGCAGCTCGCGGGCAGAGGGAGGCGAAAATCGAATTCCCAAGCTGCGGCGAAATAGACGGAACTCGGGGTGGTCGTGGTCGCAAGAAGGCTGAGGCGCGCGGCGAGAGAGTTGAAACAAGCCGACGCCGCGGCAGCAGGGACGCGGCGCCCCCCGGCCATTATGACGGATGACTGGAGGCGGGAGGAGCGGCTCCGGCCCGAGATCGTAACTGTGCTCGTTTCTCGATGTGCGTGTGGCCAATCATTGATAGATCATTGAGTCAATGATGAATTCGTCCGTCTAAAAAATATTTTTGGGATCGATTCTTGGCGGGACTCGCTGTGGCTGCCTGTCGCTGTCGCTCTCGCTCTGTCTCGCATAAAAATTTTATTAACTTTAACTTTTTTCCCCCGTTTTTTTTACGGAGCGCCGTTGCCACCTTCTACCTGTTGAGCTTGTTGTTCTCTCATCGTCCATGCGCATTCATCGTTGCTCCCCACGGCGCGCCGCCACCACCTATGACACGAGTGCGAGTCTGAGTCGCGCCATGCCCCCGCGCAAAAATACTTTGTTGCCAACTATGACTTCTGTGACTTCCAGCTGCGCGATTTCTTTATCTGCTGCCGCTTCAAGTTCAAATGTTTCCTTTTGCAAACCGCATTTTCTATTCCTCGCTGGCAACATCTGCGCAGGGCAGTGGCTGATTCTGCGCTAGTGTTATCTATGCGCAGCTGACGCTGAGTGACTAAAGCGTATGAAATCTGCTGTCGCGATCGCGAGCAATCAGGCCTTGCTTTAGCAGCTCCTTGCACCATCCAGCTGCATAAAAACTTTCCTTGTGCCAATGCCATTGATTGGGAAGGTTCATCTTGCTCTCTGTCTTGCGCTGCCATTGGAGTTAATTTTTGCGGAATCAATTGTGTCACGATAGTCTTACTCTTAGTCTTACACTTACTCTTAGGTAAGCTAAGTACCACGTAGGTAGGAGGTATCGCAGTTTGCTGTAAAAACAAGCTAAAGTGCTGCGACTGCGACTGCGTGATAACCATAAAGTATAAAGTATTGGCACACCTGTTTCTGTACCTCTGGTCTGCCCCTAGCGATGCGACAAGTGCCATTCGATGTCGATCAGGACGTTAATATTACAAGAGCAAGAAGGAGTTTTATTCTCATTCTCTATTCTCAACAGCAAGATACCACAAAATGTTTCCAAGGAAGCAAGCGCGATTATTCTTATTCATCAGCTCCCTATCGAAGATACCCTTTCGCATTTCTTTTCTTTCCTGTTCAGATTCGACTTCGAGAGGACACGAAGAACATAATCTGAGGCGTCGGAGGGAAGGACCCGTATGCGCGAGCGGCCAACCTCACTTCCACACCGCTGGGATGAACATGAAGTCGAAGACCAAAGAACGAGACGAGCCAGAACCTCCGCAAGTGTGGAACTGGTGCTGTTGCGATGGTTCCGATCCTCATCATCCTTTGTTCCGTATAATAACTCCCCCTGCTTCTGAAGCAGTGCTTCATCATCCACGTCCACTTCCACCAGACGCGAAGACTAAATCCATTTATTTTTCTGCGTCCGCGTTGCTCCCCACCAGATCCATGTCGGGGATGTAGCCGAACGTGTCCCCCCATTTCTTCAAGAATAGCGCAGTCTCCCGCTGATGCGATGCTCTCAACGTGGCCGCTTGGGACGAAAGCGACTCCTTCGCCTCCTGCAGCAGCTGGCGTCCCATCTCGTCCGCTTTCGCGGCGGTTCCCACCTCCGATTTCCAATTCGATTTCGCCTTCGACAAGAATGTCATCTCGACTCTCTCCAGAAAAGCTTTCTCCGCCACCCGAGTCTGCAGCTCTTGCAGACCCTCCTCAAACGCCGCGGGGGGGCCCTGAGCAGCAGGGGCCAATGTATCTACCTTTCGCGCCACCAGCTTCTCCAGGATCCATTTTTGCCACATGCCCTGCCGCGTCGGGTGGTAGCACGTGTAAATGTTGGAGTCGCGCTGCTCTTCCTCTCTAGACTTCCCGTACCCCTTGTTGTACGGGCGCTTGCTATTAAATGTCTGGGCCCACTGGCTCGCAGAGGCTCGCCACAACTGCCGATGTTCCGTCATGGCCACCTCCAGTTCGTTCCCGAACGACCGCAGGATCTCAAATAGCTCGTTCCTTTCTGCCGTCACCCTTTGTCGTAGGTTTCGCGAAGTGGAAGTAGCTGCTGCTTTTAACCCTGCCGCGGTGCCGGCATCGTGCCAGACCGCCGGATCGTTTTGGACGGAGAATTCAACAAACGTGAATCCGCGGAGGAGTTGCGGCGCGAATTTCGTCGCTGCCACTTGAATCTTGAACCTCTCCTCGGGCTCCACCTCAAAGTCAAAGTCCGCAGCCGAGCCCGAACCGGGTGGCACGGTGCCCCCGTAGCCGTAGCGCATCCGCAGCGTCTGCGACGTCCGCTTGCGGTGCTCCAACAAAAAGGCGCTGAACACGGTCTGGATCTGGTCACCAATCCCCAGCAATGCGTTGCTCACAATCACGCGGAGAAGCGCTTCGAGAGTGTGAGTGTGCGTCGGCGTTGAGTGTGCCGCTGACAATGACGGTGTGCTGCTCGTGCCCCTGGCGTCGCGCTGCTGGTCGTCCACCTTCGCCATCGCCATCATATCCCACTTCTGTAGAGCGTCCGCATGGCCTTGGAAACCATCGTAGTTTGCGGGCGGGGGAAGCTGCTCCCCATAATGTTGCTCCGCAAACACGATGTCTCGCGCCAAAGACTCCACCGCCGCAGTCAAGGTCGCCTCCCGCACCGCACCACCCACCTCGCGTCCGCCCTTCCCCTTTTCCGCTCGCATCCGCCAATCAGAGGGTTCGCGGAATTGGGCCACCACGTCCGAAGCTCTTTCGAGAGCCCTTCCCACCGCCCTCGGCGTCACCCACGTGGCGACTCGCATCTGCTCCCTTTCCGAAGTGAGCTTTCCGAAACTACGTGACGTTTCGAAGGTGCCCAAGAACGGGAGCGGGTGCAACAAGGCAGACACCAGAAACTGCTCCACAAGTGGCTTCAAGCCGCCGATGAAGAGCTTCACGCCGGAAAAGCTATACTGCCGAAGGCCGAGCCCGAGCCGACGATGCTCGTTCTTTCCGTCGGTCGGAAAATGGACCGGATGCTGGTAGGGCCGCTGCTGTTGCCAATCGAAATCGTGATACCGCAGCTGCTGTTGCTGGAGGCGCTCGCTCGGACTGCTGGGGTCGAGGAAAGTATCCGTCTCGGGAAAAGTAGCCGCGCGCTCCTGGTCCTGCTCGTGTTCATCTTCCCAAGCAGGAACTCCTGATCCTCCTGCGTCAGCTGCCGCTGCCGTAGTGCTTCCGGCCGCAGCAGCGCGAACTTGCTTCGCCTGGTGCGCGGTCATCTCAGTGCTTTTTCTGCTCTGCCTTTCTGCGTGCGCTCGGGCTGCCGCAATTCTTTGAATGCCCCTCTTGAGCTCGTCAGTCTCAGTCATCGTCATGTTTAGAAAAATCCCTTGGCTTGGAACTTGTACGACTGCGGCTCCATCACCACCTTCTAGATCCATCTGCTGCTCACTGGGTGGTCCGCTAGAGCTAGAGTTTGATGAACTTGATGCTGATAAAAGTGATGTAGTTGCTGCTCCTGCTTGGTGCGGCCGCGGCTTCGTCTCACTCTTTCCTTTACGGCCCTTGCCAGCTTGCGGCTGCGATTGATGCGCTTCACCTTGATGATGCGATCCTTGTTTCTCTTTCCCTTTACCAGTCTGGCCCAGAAGCAGGGGCTCCCTTACCAGTGCCGCTCTGGCCCCTTGAGCTCCCGCGCCCCCCGGCACTCCTTTTTCTCCTTCTCGTTTTCCCCCCTTGCCTCCTGTCTCTGAAGTAGTTCCCTTAACACCTTCGCCTTCCGCCCACGAAGGATGAAACGCTTGGATTGTTTGCCAGAGCTTTGGATTGTTTTCCAGAGCCGCTGCAGCTGCTTGCGATGCCGCAGTTGCATAGGCCGCGGACGCCGACGCTGCGGCCGCAGCGTGATGCGCTATTGCAGCAGGACTCGGGAACACCGGGAATGGGGCTGCAAAAGGAAAAAAACATCCGGGGGGAGGTGCAAGCCCAAACGTCGTCGGAGGACTCGCGTCAGGGTCAGCCTCGTTGATGTGCGGTGTGTACGGCGTCACTGGAGAAGCCACCCACGGCGGCTGCAGCGGCATCGGCATACCCAAGCGCGGATCCCAATGTAAGAACGGGGGCGTGCACGACCAGACCGGATCCCACAATACTGGCGCGGCTGCCTCAGGCTCCACCTCGTCGTCTTGCCCCGCCGTTTCTTCGCGTTCTTCGCGGTTGCCGCCCGTTTCACTTTCATCCGTTTGTGCTTGTCCTTCTGTTTTTTCGCCGCCGCTCCTGCGCTCGTCGGTAGAGGTGCCTGACACGAACGCCACTGCAGCTGCTGCCCCCTTAGAACCTTTGCCTTTTCCTGTTCGTCCTTTCCCCTTGCCGCCCTGTTCCTTGCCGCTGCCTTCTGTACCTCTGCCCCGCCACCAGCCCACAGGAACGTTTGGTGCCCCGCCGACCGGGAAAGGAGATCCAGCGGCTTCGTTCCAGGCGTAAAACGCGGCTTCGTTCCAAGCTGCGTTCCTAGTTCCAGGCGTTGCCCCGGCTGTCGGCGACAAACACGACTCCGCCTCCATGTAAAAATCATTTTTCTCGCGGCCGCCGAGCACCATTCCGCGCCCGCTCGCGAAAGCGGCGCGCGCACGCGCCGCGGCCTCGCCGTCATCGAATGCGATTGCGGAGGGAGAAAACAAAGTCATCAAAGACGAGCTCGAAGTCGAATTACTGCCCCGGCTCTGCGACAAGCCCGGACCGGCAGGACTGGCGCCACTAGCCGTCGACGCATCGGGTGTGAGCGGCATGACGGCGACTCCCGCTTTGGCCGATGCTTCCGCGCTCAACGGCGACATCGGGACGACGGGACGGCGAGAGGACTGCGAGTTTCGTTTCCCTTCGACTACATTGTGTTGTAGTTCTTGATGTCCTGCTCGTAGTTCTTCTTCGAGGTTCAACAGCACGGCTTCGCCGTCGGTGCTGGAAATTGGGGAGTAAAATTGTTGTTCTTGCGTCGCAGGAGACGAAGAGCAAGAGGGGGGATCAGCGTCAGGGTCATGAGGGCAGACGAGTCCAGGAAGTTGCAGTTCCAGTGATTGGGAGCCATCGCGAACGGGAACACTGCTGCTGGTAGAGCCTGGCTCCCCATCCAAAACCGATGGCGGTTCACCTTCAAAGAACTTCTCGTTGATCCTTGCTCGCCACGGGGACGGAATACGGAAGTCGTTGTCAGCACTTATTTCTCCACCTGCTTGTTCCCCGCGCTCTCTAGAAGATATATCTGACGAGTCCGCGCCTGGCGCGGGCTTCTCTTTTGCTCTCTCCTTCTGCTCCTTCGGCCCTTTCGCTTTCTGTTTCTCCCACTTCCACTTTTCTTCTCCCGCCTGTGTCACGACCCGCTTCGCTGTGGCCTTAGCCTTGCCCTTCCGCTTTCCGCCGGCGAAAATTTCATCTGCACGGGCAGGAGTTGACGCGGCCCCAAAGGAATACGAAGGAGAGTAAACGGAGGCAGTCGGGGGCGTGGTCGTTGAGGAAGATGCGGCAAAAGGAGTCGCCGGGGTGGGATATGCGTAGCTCGTCCGCTCCGGCCGCTGCTCCGCCCCCGGCTGCGGCAGAAGAGGCCCGGGAGGGGGCAGGAGGCGATCAAACTCAACAAATTGTTCATCCTCCGATTCCGAGAGAGGAGTCGCAGCCTCGGTTCGACGTCCCCTATCGTCATGCTCGGCCGACACCGAGCCGGACGTGGGTAGTGTCAGGGTCGCCACTGCAGCACGTGCCGCCAAGAGGAAGCAGAGGAAGTTCCACGCGGGAGCTCGTCCACGAAGTCCTCGTCTCGAAGAAGTAGAAGTCAACATGGACATGTTTTGTTAAGTTTGTTTATGTTTATGGTTATGGTTCGCGGCTGATAACGACTAACAAGCACTGCAGGCACAGGCAGAGCCGGTGATGCAGCGTATAAAACGACGTAAGAAAGTGGGATCTCGTCCACTGGTTTTCAAGCAATGTTCGAATAGATGCAGGAGCTGCCAGGTGCAGATTTCTTTGGACAATAAATGTCTATGTCAGGGGGGGGATAGCGGGCTTCGAACCTCGCGTACGTTACGATAATGATCAACCAGTTAGGGTAAAATCTACACTTACTGAAGTTATAAGCTGCTGTCTATCTACTTATGCCTGCGGACAGAGCTCAAGCTCATCGGGAGCTGCATATGAACCTCAACCTTTAGTACGACCTTTTTAGACTTGAACCTGATTGTTTCCCATTATTTGGCATAGAAGAACAGTGAACGTGGCAAGGGCCGCAAGCTACAGCTAGTACACACAGAACGATCTTCAATTATGCCTGAGTGAAGTTTCTTCGAGCTGCAGCGTCGAATTTCATATCCGACAGGCTACGACGACCACGAAAACAGATTTTCCGGTCTGATTGATTCAGCACTGATTGATGATTTTGTTTTCGGCGAACAACATGACTCCGCGAGCGCTCGTTTCCATGTTGATCCATGAAGAACATTCGCCTTTAGGCAGTGTTCGTTGTGCTGCAGCTGCTGGTACTAATTCATTGTCGTGGTTGTCTAAATTATACTTTTGCGTTCGAATAATTCGATGATTTTGACTTTAGCAGACAACGACGATAATCACGAATAAACAGAAGTTTTACTTCTTTTCGCTTCTTCATCCAGAATAGCTGCGCGCATGCACTGCTCTCAGTCATGATTCATCGTCTGCTTCTGTTGTTCATACCAGCCAAAAAAGGGCGCGCGGCGAAGCCTCAGAAATGCAACAGCAAAAAGAAGTATCCTTTCTGGTGCTCCAGTATCTGGCTGGGCTATCGCTCCTCCTCTTACTGGAAGAAATGTGCGCGGCCCCCTGGCGGGATAGTTCTTTTTTTGACCTTGTTTCCTTTGCTCAAACTGTTTCTGCAGCTGCTACTACTGGCATTTTGGTCTTCTTTTTCGCGTTTCGCTTTCGCCATACCACCAGGACGAGGAGGACAAGTAGTAGCAGGACGCATTAACCACGCATCCTCACTCTCTACGAGACCGGGCGGCGGACGAAACAGAAACTGTTGCACTTCCGGGGTCGGCGGGGCCAAATAAGACGCGGCCGCGGAGGTGGTTGTGGAGGGCGCGGCCGCTCCTGCGTACGACGAATACAAGTGTTCCTGAGATGAGCCGTGACCTCCAACGATCTCGCGATCCCGATGCTCTTCTTCAAGTAGCTCATGGTGCGCTTCCAACATTTCGTCCGCCGGCACTCGCGCACCAGCTGGCGCGCCCTCCAAATTATTAGTGCCCCGATCCTGGTGCAAGAAGTGCGCACTCGCGTGCACGCGGCCGCTGCCCTCCTCCTCCTCGTGGTCCCCTTCGTCAGTTCGTGTCCCCCCGTACATAATGTTCGGCCGCGTCCTCGTGGTGTAATTGATCTTATTCTTGCAGGAGCTGCGCAGCTCCAGCTCAACCTTTGGGAGGTCGTGAAAGGTTTTCCGCCATAGATTTATGAACATCTGTTTTCGACTAGTACTGCCCGAGGACGCGAAGCAGGATGGCGATGGATACAAGAGGGACGATGATGCCGAAGCTGACGCAGAATCCTGAGGTAGCGCCACGAGGTCGTCGTAAAATCTTTCTCCAACTGCATCACTATCGAATGTCACAATGGCAGAGTGCGGGCCCCCTGGACAAGTGGCGGGGACGAAACGCACGCTCTTTATCCCAGGATACACTGCTTGGCAGATCTGCTTGACGACGGCAGCGACAGGACCCGTCGCACTCGCAGCCCCTGGGTCCACCGTCCGCGATTCTCCACGTTGGTTTTGGAACAGCAGCCAGCCTCTGTGTTCTCGAGGGCAAATGTTGCTCATCACGAAATGCCGTGTGTGCCGCGGAAAGTGCGAAGCCGAGGCGTCGCGATCCTCCTCCCGATCATGGCGCACATCATCTTGATGATCTGTTTGTTCCCCGCCCGGCACCGAATAACATGCGGCCACCCGCTCCGGGCCTTCGGTGCAGTCGATAGACGGTTCGACTAACATTGCCTCTTCCAACTCCACCCAACAAGGTGGATCTTGTTGATGTTGGTGGTCCGTCTGTCTGTCTCCTGCTTGCAACTGCTGCTGCTGCTGGTTCGCGCAGTTCGCTCGTACCAACTCCGAGCACAAGGACAAGCGGGCGTCCACCTGCTGGAGCACCCCAACTATGACTGTGCTATGCGCGGCTAGAGACCGAACGCTGATATTCTTCCGCACCTGCTTCGCGACCTGCCTCAGAATCAAGCCGAGGGGCATCGGAACACTGTCGGGGGTGGGGGGTTGGGGCTGCTTGCTCATCTTCATCCCCCGATCATGGGAGGTCGAGGTCGTGCCGGTCGAACTCATCTTGTTCGCGGCTTGCATTCGGTTCTCCGCGATTTGGAGTACGGAGATCGCGAGCTCGGCGGTCTTCCCCAGTGCGCTGGCCGTCGCTTTCAACCGCACTGCTTCTTCTTCATCTTCTACTACTTCTACTACTACTTCTAGTGCTTGATTAATGTGATCGTCGCGGTCATCGCGGTCCTGCCGCCGATCGCATCTAAGCTCGTGCTGGTGCGACATCAGAATGTTGGTTCCGTTTTTATTTTCGACTTCACCAGGCTCAAAAAGTAGCTCTGCGAGAGCGAGACGAAGAACTTGATGAGCATCTTGTTCTCCGTCCTGTTCATTCTCCCAAATGTTGGGTAGGTCGTCGACGCCAAGCAGCTGCGCCGAGAAGTGTTGGGGAAGTTCTTCTCGGTGTTCATCTATAATTGGCCCTTTACCTGCCCGTGCTCCTCCGCCTTGTTCTTCCGATGCACCATCCGCTGTTCTCGAAGAGAAAGAACGATCGGCAGCACAAGCGGGAGGCGGCGGCGCATATAAAGACGAGCGCGACCACATTGGTTTCATCTCGACGTTGTTGTACTCGTACAGGCCGCACCGTTTGGGCATGGGCAAAGATTGCTGTTCCTGTGCCAGCGCCTCCGAAAGGGACATGCGGAAAAACGCACCGCCAGGCGAAGGCTGAAGAATTTGACGGTGGTGGTTCCGGTCCTCTTGGTCTTGTGGTCGTGCCCGTGCTGCACCAGAAGCTGCTTGCGGCTTCGCAGCGCTCGCTTCATGATCTTCCCGCCAGTGCGAGTGCGAAGATTGCGTCGACATCATTCCGCGGCCGCGTCCCCGTCCTCGTCCCCTGGCCCTGTTCTGCTGACGTAGAAAGGAAGCTGATGAAGACGCTTGGGGTTCGGGTTGGTGCTGTGCTCTGAGTCTCGCATCTACAACTGGGTCTGGCTCTGCACGACTCCCTAGCGACAGGCTGACCACGTCGGCCGCTGGCCAAAGCAAAATCAACCAGCGCGCAGCGACGCCAAACAAGCCCCGAGGGAGGCTAAGCCGATGCGGATCCATGACAACGTTTTTTTAGAGTTTGATGTGCTTGACCTCTACGCAACTCAGTCAGAGTCACTGTGATCCTGAACGGAACAAGCGGATGGCAATGGAATGAAACTACCAGGAGAGATACTTCTCGGCCCTACGAAGGACCTCCAGAACAGCATCAAAACAGCATCAGCAATCACGTTGCGGACGCGAAAGCCCTGCAAGATATACTTTCGGATTCGGAAAGGGAAAAATCATTCGGAAAAACAGCACCCGTCCCCGTGTGCTCGGAAAAGAGAAGTTAGTGTTTGCGTTGGCGCGAAAAAGCCTCGCGCTTGGTACTGTCAGTCATCAAGAAGTATGGGATCGAGCAGATCGGTCTGGTCTCGGATAATTTGCAGCATGTCGGTTACGTACATCACGGTAACGGAGGCACATGCTTGCTAGAGTATCGCTAATTTGAGTGGCCGCGGAAAAAAAAAGGGTGAGCTTCGTATTCGTTCTGTATTCCCCTAGAGAAGCATAATTTTTAATAGATACTTTCAGTGTTCCTCGGTCATCTCAACAGCAACCTATTTTTCCCCTTCGCGAAAAAAAGGGCTCTTGACCGCCAGGGGAGACGTCGCAGGCAGGTTGTACGAGAACCATTTTTCCTCGTGTCCGTTACCACGCGAAGGCTCTTCCGTCCTCGGCCGCTTTGTTTTTTCCGTTGTCTTCATTACTGCCCCTCCGCCTCCAGCTAGTTTCAGTTTCTGCCTGCTACCCTGCTTGTACCCCCGCCCGCGCTTGTATCCGAAGAATTGCATAGGCAGGGCCCCCGGCAGGCTCGCCACCGCCTCGGTCGGCTTCGGCCCCGAAACGGTTGGATCGTGCGCCGGCTCTTCCTCCTCGTTCTGAAATTTCATCACGGCTTCGTTGGCGACAGCCTCTGGCGCCTTTTTGTCCTGCTCGTCCTCGACCTTTTCCTGCTTCGTCACGGCTTGCTTGTTCATCTCCGGCGAGCCAATAGTGTCCGCGATATTCTTGTCCTCCTCCTTGTCCTCGGCGGGCTTGTTCCTCGTCCGCTGGTCCTCCTGTGGATTCTGCTGCTGTTGTTCCGCCACTTGTCCGTCTTGTTCCCCCGCTCCGGCTGCTCCTCGTCCAGCCGCAACGGCGACGTTCCGGGCCCACTGCGCACCATTCGCCCAGTAGATCACGTCGTTGGAGACGTCGCCTTCCAGGATCTGGTCATGGAACTGGAGGGAAATGTGAGTGCCGCAAATCAGCCCGAACCCGTTCCAGATAGCCTCTTTGTTAGATACGCTCTCCGCCTTCAGGACGATCTGCCGCGGCTCGTTTCCGACGGAGGAAGAGATCTTGGTGTCGCCGTGCGCGACGTCCGTCCACTCGCCCGTGTAAAACTCGTTGCGGAAATCCGCAGAGGTCAGAAAAGTCGCGTCGTCTGATCATTTTTGAGTTGTATGAAGGTAGTAGGTACAACTACTCGCAAGCGCAACTACACGGACTTCTTGTTCTACTCATCATGCCCGCACCGGCCTTTGGATATAACTCCTCGGGGTCCGCGATGCCAGCGCCGTGCGCGCGGAAGTACGAGACACGATTCTACCTAGTAACGTACTAGCTCGTGACGACGACGAGCGAGTTATTCGCTCGACCTGTTCCATCAATCGTGCCGAAACTCAAGTAGTATAGTATAGGTACCTTCCACCGCTCCCCCGACCGCTCCCGCCACGGTTCCTCCGCCCAGCGCCGCCGCCGAGGGGTCCACTTGCGCCGAGAGTTGCTCCGTCGGCGACAGGCCCAGCGAGGGCACCACCCTGTCGGCGTAAAGAATGCGGCTAACGCCTTGCTCAAACGTCTCGCACGAGTCCATCACCTTCGGCGAGTCCGGCACCTTGCGCAGAAACAGAAAAGCCGACTTTCGCAGCTCTTTCAGGCTGTCCGTCGTCACGTGCGTGATCGTCCCCGGCCGCGTCACAGCGTCGTACCGAATCAGCCCGCGGTTCTGCAAAAACTGTTGCACAGCCGGAATCACCGGATTCTGGGGCACGTTCCAGCAAGCAAGCGTGTAACACCGATCTGTTGATTTTTGACTTACATAGAGTGCAGATATTACCGATGGCAGTGCGCCATTCAAGTGGAAACGATCATTGACTTAAAATCACTTTTATATATATGTATTGCTTTTCAACAGCAACAGTTCTCTGCCTTTCGACATGTATCATGTCAGATGAAGCACTAGATCATTGATCCATCAAGAACAATAGGTCCTACCTGCATACTTCTGCTGGTCGAACGCTTGGTCAAAAGCGAGCAGCTGCAAGTCGGTGACACCGCGCACCACGCCGACTACGGATTGGAAGATGTAGTACTCGTCTAGACACCCCGTATTGGAAGGAAAGGCCCAGTGGTTCATATGGTACGCATACATCACGTCGTGGAGGCTCTGTGGTCGGTCGTTTTTCATCTTCACCATCCGATCCCGATGATGCTACTGCTACAAATCCGAATTCTAGTTGTAGAGGTACAGGAGCTAGTGGGCTGGGCCTTTCCTTCGGATGCGACAAGACTCGAACGTTCCGACGCAGCAAG
>RXOD01004930.1:0-17072 GCA_005223375.1 Amoebophrya sp. AT5.2
TTCGCCTGGCTTCGTCCTCCTGACCGCAGTGGTAGGGCAAAAGTCCTGCAGGCCCCTTCCTTCGCCTGCAGGGTTGACTCCTCCGCAGGAGTCCCCAGCAGCTGAGGGGAGCCGCGCTTTAGGCGGTTCACCTACCTCAGCAGAGGTAGGCCGCAATCATGGTTGGCGACGGCTCCACGGAGCGTCGTGACCGAAAGACTTAGAATCTTAGAGAGGACTAGCAGCGAGGGCGTCTCCGACACCTCGCAGAACGTTTCCTGACGGGGCCGCTGCATTTTGCAGCAGTACCGGAGCAACAGAAGGCGAACGGGCGGACCCGTTCGAAGTTCATACCGCGCCAAACCCCCAAGGGAGTCCAGTTCACGATGCGCTTCCTTCAGCCTGCGCGCGGGCTCAAAGCGTCGCAGGCTTGCAGCTTTCTGCGTTACAGATGCACCAATCGGAAATAGCTACTAAGATACAGAATATACCCAACCGCCCCCAGACACATCGACCGGGCCATCCGTCTTGCAGCAATTCTCCAAACTGGCTGCGGCAATAGAGATTCACTTAGCGGCACGCGTGCCCACGCGTGGTCGGCTCCTGGGGCCGGAGGCCCGCGGCGTAAGTGTCTCAAATCACAGCGCCTCATGGCGATCGTGGCCGCTAGTGCATCTGTTGCCCACGTTGAACCGTGGCGCAGCTGAGTCTCATGCTTCTTTCCTCGCCTCAGAGGGGATCATTCCAAGACTTCCGCGAGGAAATCGGCATGCGACTGCCCGAGAAAATCCTCGGTGGTCGGGATGGTCTCAAGCCCTTCCAGAAATGTTGCCACCTCTGTACTCGGCAAGACTCGTGTCACTCGCTTGATAGGGACCTTCCCGGTGCCAGCACCGGCGGCATCTTGGCCATGCAGGTCAGTAAGCGTAGCCCAGCGCTCCGAAACCTGTTTCACTCGAAAGAGTGCAGTATAGTTTCGTGGCTCGCAGAGCTCTTTCTTGCGGTTGTACTTCGCGATCGCGACAAGATCGCCGGTCAAGAATTTGGGTCCAAGCCCATGCCCATGCCGTTGCACATCGCTAACCGCGCGGGCAGCGTTGCGCTCCAGCTGAGTTGTCGCTGCCTCTTCGCGAAACGCGTCTTTCATGTCATCCGACTCGGCCAGAAAGGCCTCCATATCGGCGTGACCGCCGAACGGTGCCCCGACGGCATCGCCGAGGGGGTAGCGGGGTTTTCGCGTAAAAACTACCTCATAGGGAGTTCGGTTTCCAAGGGCTTCTAGCACAGTAGTTCGCGCTACCCAGGCGCAGAAGGGAAGCATCTTTACCCAATTGCTTTTTGTTCTGGATGCCTCTAGGATCTTCCTCAAAGGCTTGTGCAAACTTTCCACAGGCCAATTGGCCTGCGGCGAGTAAGGCAGGGTAGGCACATGAATGCACCCGTACGTGCCAAGGTACTTTTGAAGACTATGGTCACCCTCGGTGCCAAAACCGCAATCGGACCGAATAATGGTCGGGAACCCGTAGTGGGTTAGGACCCCGGTCAACAGATGGCGGGCAGCCTCTTCGCACGTCTTTCCCTTGCACGGGAAAAAGAATGGAAAGAGCGTCGCTCGATCCCGGACGGACAACACGCACTTATAGCCTTCGCACTCCTTGAACGGTCCTGCATGATCCACATGTAGTACCCTGAAGAAGCCTCCATACTGCTCGAACCCGCGGGCGGGTTGATGCGTGCCCCGGCCATTGCTGTAGGCACATACAACGCACTTTTTCACGTGCGCTTGCACATCCTGAAACATGCTGTCCCACCACGCTCCACGCTCGCAGAGGTGGTGATAGGTCTGGAGAGCTCCCCCGTGTTGAGTCCCCGCAGGGCTATCGTGGGCTAGATGCAGGAAGTATTGCTTCCGTGTTCGCTCATTGCCGCCACCGACAGGCTGGACGTGACCTCCTCTCGGAACCACTAGCCGTGGCCGACCCTCTGCTCCCACGCGGGTAAGCAGTCCTTCTGGTGATAAGCGGAAATTCGCTAGAGAAGCCACGGCTGCTCGCGCAGCGGGCGTTCCATGCTTTGTTTCCACGGCCGCCAGCGCTGTATGCGCCGCCGTGCCGCTTTGTACCTTTTCCAGGTACTCGATCACCGGTAACAAATTCTCATCAGCACGCTGATCCGTCTTGAGCGATCCTTTCCTCTTCGCCGCAGCTAGAATATCTAAAGTCGCGCACAGATCGTCATCCTGATCCACCTCGAAGTTGAATTCTTCGAGGCTCCAGCCTTTTTCAAGGCGGAACTCATTCCCCTCAAGCTTAGACCCAAACTGGGTCCAGGCTCCGAAGAGCGCACTGTTACCTTCTCGCGCTAGCACTAACCGCTGGCACTGACCAGGGGTATCGGGCATAGGCACCAAGCGCGATTCTTCCCCATCGGTCTCCGCGGCATGCAGAGTCGAAGTTGACTGCGTATAGTCAATGGGCAAATGGCTCCAAAACGCCTTCGCGCGGTCTTGCCAGTTCCCAGCCCCTTCGTAGGCAATCCGCTGCACTCTTGTTGCAGAGTGCGGCTCACGCAAAAACGCCTCTTGATGCGCCTTGGTGGCATCGGGGTAACTGTCGAGACAGTTCCCGCACTGGCACTCGCAGAGCGTAGCGCGACTTCGCCCTACCTCCGCATTGCGCTTTTCCTCGTACGCGGGGCAGAACACTTCTCCCTCAACACAATGCTGCCTCGGGTCCCACGCAGCGGAGACGCGAAACAGCTCGGTCGAGCCAACAGCTCGACACTTCTTGAGAGGAGGGCGACGAAACAGGTAAAAGTTCCGCGCGTGCGGAGCTGGGTGGCTCCCCGGGCGCAAGCTCGGGTATGCCCTGCTTCTGTCGTGAGAGGACCTCTGCTTCTCGAAGCAGCGCTCCGAAGCGTTTCCACGCTTCCTTGAACCGCTCTTCCGGGTCGTCCCCCGGTCGAACTTTGATCCATTCTCGATCGACCGAAAGCGCAGAATCCTGCGCCCCCTGCACCACGAAATTATCCCCACGCGCATCCGTCTTTCGATAGATCCGGCGCGGCAGAAAAACTCCGCGGTAAGCTTGCCGTTGGTGTGTCACCGCAGTGGCCACCAGCAGCTGTCGAAACAGCACGCCCCAGCGCTTCCAATCACGGGCAT
Organism: Amoebophrya sp. AT5.2; assembly: GCA_005223375.1. Classification (NCBI taxonomy): domain Eukaryota; class Dinophyceae; order Syndiniales; family Amoebophryaceae; genus Amoebophrya; species Amoebophrya sp. AT5.2. Next base: position 3,143 of record RXOD01004930.1, read on the forward strand.
TCACCCATGACGCCAGGATCGTCTCCGTCTCGATCATGCCTTTTTCTCCCGCAAACTGCTCAGCGAGTCCTTGCAGCGGTTCCGCATTCCAGGCGTGAGCAACGCTAGTTGCCGCTCGCACAAGGAAAACATAGTGGGTTCCCTTCGCGGGACCTTTAGAAAACTTGAACACCTTTTGCGGTGCACTCGGGAGCTGAGCAACCAGAGAGTCGGGGTCTGTCACTTCCGCGATCAAAGCCCGCGTCGCGGCCTGAGCTGCTGTTTCCGCCTTCTCCTTCCTCGATCGAGGAAAGAAAAATCGCGGGTCGCCTTCATCGGGGACCAGCTTTTGCGCAAGGGCTTTCTTTTCTCCCGGAACATATACAATGACAGTTCCGAACACGAGCGATCCCTCCTCGAGGAGCCCTAGCTCCTCAGGATCTTCGAGTCCCACTCCCCCTTCCTCACCTGCGTTCACAAGCAGCACGGGCTCCACGGAGCCGTTAGGAGGGGTTGCAGTCGCCACGGGTGCTTGTTTTGGTCCCGGGTGGCCCTCGGCGTCTCCTGGGAGGAACAAACGCACCCCGTCCGAGTCAACCGAAGCCCCAAGATCCAACACCGCGCTGGCCTGCTCCGAGCTTACGTTCCCCAACCACGACAAAGTCGCAGCCGGAGTTGCGCCTAGAAAATTTTTGGTACCCGCCCCCGGCTCCTGCCAGTAGCAGTACTGCTCCCGCCCCACGCCCCCAGGCGCAGGTCCGGTTGCATTAAGCGGGAGTTCGTCCCCGTAGCCGCTCACGGCAGGGGCCGCACTATCATCGGGATCCTCGGAAGGATGTGGCGCAACCGCGAACGGTTCTGCCCGATGCAGGCGCTTTCGCTCCGCGATCATGCGGTCCAGCTCGTCTGGACGCGTGAAAGCAAAGTTGGCCAAATTCTCCAACCGCGGGAGACTATAGGCCAGCTCATCGACGACCTCAGCCTCCTCTGGCTGCATACGCGATAAAACATCCGCCAGAACATTCGATTCCCCGCGGAGATATACGCGGATAGCTGTAGCCAAGGGGTGAGCAATCGAATGGAACCAGCGTAGAATTTTGGCCGAAGTAGTCCTGCTGGACACAATCGCGCCAAGTTCACGGACGCCCAGATTTTTGTGATCGCTGTAAAGCAACCACCGGCGGCCCTGGATGAAGGGGTAGCCAACTTTTATAAAGTCGACAATAGCAAATAGCTCCCGCTCCAAAGTGGACCACTTTTGTTGCGTGGAATCGAAGGAGTGCGAAGAGCACTTCCAGATCCGCAACTGGCCTTCTTTGTTTCGCTGACAAATCGCCCACGCGTATCGGTGGAGTGACGCGTCGGTGAACACCTCGAAAGGTCGTTCCAGCGAAGCAGCTGCGTCATAATCTGGCGCAACCAGGACTGCCTTAGAAGTCACAACCGTTTTTAGATTTTCAAAAGCCGCCACGGCGGCCTCATCTTCCAAAAACTTTTGCATCCCCACTTTGCCAAGCTCGTACTGCTTGAGGGGCGCGGCCACATTTTGAATTTCTGTGGTAAATAGGTTCAGGTAGCGAACCAGGGCCACAAAAGAGACCAAGTCATCTTTAGACTTTGGCAGAGGCCACTCTGCGATCTGAAGCAGTTTCTTCGGGCAAGGAGACAGCCCTTCCTTGCTGACGACATGGCCCAAAACATCAATCTTTTTATCGCCCGTCACGGTTTTGCGCAGCGACAGGCGAGCGCCACTTTGCTCACAGCATTTAAAGACTTCAGTCATCTTCTGCAGAAAGATTTCTTCATCGTCGGTGCCATAGGCAATGTCATCAATGAAAACTGTTGCGCAGTGCCCGAAAGCCTGCTCAATTTGCCGTTGAAACCACCCTGGCGCGGGTGACGGTCCAAGTGTTAGGCGCTGGGGGATAAAAATCCCCTGCCGCGTTGTCACAGCAAGCAACTTGGAGGTTTGCAGGTCTAGCACCCCTAAGTTGTACGCCAGGCTCAAATCGCTGCAGAAATACATTTTATGACCCTTCAGCTGCTCGTAGATGGCCGTCGCATCCGGAGAGGGGAGCGGCACCGGGAGCAAGACTTCATTTGCCGCACGGTAGTCGATGACTATACGGCCAATGACACTCCCCTTGCGAGGAGCGAGGAACGCCGGCGAGGTCATTATCGGACGCGTCGCCTCATCGCCGTCCCACTTCACAAACTTACCCAGCCTAATCTCCTCGCCGAGGAGAAAGTCAAGGCACTTCTGTCCGAAGGGTGAGAGACTGATAGGTTGTGCCAACCCCTTGCGCCGCAGCTTGGCGGGGTTATAGTCGAAGTGACGCGCCGTCTTCAACCGCGGGAATGGACAACCATCATCGTAGAACAGATGCGCGTTTTCGCGGACCTTCTCTAGCACTCTCTTTCTAAACTTCGGGTCGAGGTGGTCGCACTCGTGCAACATTTTGACGAAAAAGTCGACCACAAACTTCGTCCACTCGGGCGAAGGCGCCTTCCATTTAGAATTCTGCGCAATGCGATCTCGCTTTTCTTTCAACTCCTTCTCGAGGAGCTCGAAATCTGCACACTTAGTCTTCTTTTTGTACTTCGCCATGTTCGCAACATCATTCGCCAGCGTCACAAACTCCCACTCTCGGAAGAGTGAACGCACACGATCGTCTAGTGCCGTTGTCGGCGGCGGATCGCAACCCGCCTTAGCGCACGCTTGCCCAGCGAGCGCCCCCAGAAATGGGCTTCGCGAATGAAGATCCTCATCTTTCTTTTGCTCTTTCCGCCACTTATAGAAGTCCCAATGTCGGTTTTCCTCGATTACGGGCTCTGGAAGTGACCCAGACCCAGTACCAGGCCAGTGCGGGCGCGCAGACCGTAGGTACGGGTCAGAACAAAGAGCCGAAGAGACGTCGTCCCGATGCACTTCCCCAATTTCATGCAAAACCGGTGCCCCGGTTTCGTAGGTCGCCAGGCCTCGTAACTCCTCCCCCGGAGCCCAGACCTGACCCCCTGCGTCATAACGCAGCTCAGGACGCCATGGCGCCTCAGCATTACACAGCAAAATCGAGGAAAGCATTGCGAGGGCGCGGGTCGGCGCACTCACGTAGTTCCCAGTCGCCATCTTCCGAGACGGACTTTCGGGACGGTGGCGAGCCGCGCCGAGAGAAAGTTCCCTTGAGCGCGGACAGCATCCTCTGGCGGAAGCTAGTAGTCGCGTTCGTTGCGTTCACCGGGTTGACCTCCTCAGAGGTGACCAGATCCGGCGCGATAACCTCCTTCGAAGCCAATGGCTGGATCACGAAGTGATCGCGCGTCGCCACGAAGGCTCGATCTTTCGGGCGGTTGTTCTGGATACTCAGCTGGTGAGTCGTCTGTTGCTCTGGGTCGAGCTTGACGAGCGTCGGCAGAAACGAAATTCCATCGCGCTTCGCAACCACACTGGGCTGGAATACCGCCTGCTTCACTTCATGCGAAGTGGGCGGCAGAGTCAACATCACCATGGCGCTTCCGAACGCCAGCAACCTCGTACGCTCCGAGATCGCGTTCAGAACAGCCTTACCTTCGTCGTCATAGGGCACGATCTTGACTTTTCGCTCAACGCCTGAGGCGCTGGCGAACGCCGCCACGCCCTCCGATTTCACGGAGCCGTAGCTGACGCCCAGGTCGTAGACCGTTGTTTCCCCTCCCAGCATTAAGCCGGGAGTATTCAAATCCTTCACGAGAAAACAGCTCAGCGTCAGATCGATGCTGTCGCCACTCGTGGCAACCACTTGTAACTTCACTTTAACAGCGCGGTGTAGCGTCATTTTGTTACAGCTTCGACCGAACTGCACGCACGGCGGATTCGGGACCTCGAAAGGCGCCGAAGTCACATCTTCCCCAAACTCAGCCCTCATACGTTCGTACGAGGCGAGATTTAGAAAATTACCACCGACCCAGGCTCCCGGATCTAAATAGATCGGGATTGACAGGCGTTCTCCGCAGAGAGCCTTCAGGTAGCCTTGGATGTAGATCGCCCTACGGCGCCCAACGTTGCCTCCCACCGTATTGATCATCTGCACGATCGTCGAGTCCCGGGGAACTCGCGGAGAGCCACGGGCGCACACCACGCGTTGTTGAACCTCCCATACCAGAACTCCGGTGACCAGGACGCCTACCCCCACAGAGGTGGATCCGGTCACATCCATAGCCATCGAAGCCAAGACGAAGACAGACATCACCCAGATTCGGGGGTACAACCACGAACAGACAAAGTTGAGCACACGGATGAACTGTTCGATCTCTGCCGTGATCGGGGCGCAGAGTAGCGCCAGCAGATACGCCCAAAACCACTGCTGCGACGCAGCGGGGGTGACAGCATTGAAAGTGCACTCCTCGGTCGCACTCCACATCTCCGACTGCACGTTGTTCAAGGTCTTGGCCGGCTGGCCTTTTCCATCTTTGGGACCCTTCCCTTTTTCCTTCTCTCTAGACTTTGCGCCCGACTTCCCTTTTCCTTTCCCCTTGCCCTTCTTCCCCCCATCTTTGCGCACCGCCGAAGCGGTGACTTCGATGGGTTTCTGCCCAGTCAACTTCCGCTGCCGGTTCTTCTCATTGAGATTGATGTAGCTAGCCTTCGGCCATTTCCTCTCCTTCGACAGGAGCTCCATGTCCTTGGCGCGACCTTCTTTCCACTGCTGGGAATCCCAGAGCGGGGTTTCCGGCCGTCCGGTGTTCACATCGATGAGCATGTCACAACGGTTCGCGCTGTTCTTCGGCGGGGCCATCTTGTGCTGTTCCCGAAAAGCCTCGGGACAGAGAATTTTCCCCGACGCGTTCACAGGGTGCATTTGCCCTCGGCGCGCAGCCTTCGGACACTTTTGCGCCGGCTTCGACCAGTCGGCCTGGTCAATCGCGAGGCAGTGCGTCCCCCGAAGGTGGTTTGGGTTCTTGCAGAACGCGTAGCGGTTCTGAAACAGTGCAGCCGCGTTGAACGGGTGCGCAGCAATCTCTTCACAGATGAGATCGCACTCGCGCGTGACTTCGTCATCGGGAAACACAGCTGCCTCAAAAGAGGCAGCACCGCCTCCGCCCCCATTCTCCGCAGAGAAATCGGACGGGCCGTTCATTTCGATGCTGTTCATAGTAAACCCTCCGCGAACCGTGTTCGCGGTTTCGTTCTCGAACTCCACACCTGCCATGTTTTGGAAGAAGGTAATCACTGCGTCTAGCGAAACAGCACTCACTCCTTGCGGTAGCTGGATTAAGTACCGATCAAACGCGTTCTGATACTCAGAGGGGATCTGCGAGCTCGCCTTCAGGCGGGCATGGTTGATCATTTCACGAAGCTCCTGCGAGCTGCCAACAGATTGACCTGGCGTGAAGGTCTCTCCTGCTGAATGTCTCTTCCGGGCTGCCATGAGTAAACTGAAAGCATTTCTGATGGAGACGCAAAATGCCAGGACGTCCGAAGACTGGGATCCGCCACAGCGGAGGGCATAGTACTGGCGCTTATACAGCGCGACGACAACCGGTCCTGACAAACCTGCACACTGCGCGAGCGTACAGATGAATTGTTCCAGTTTCTCCTTGAAAAATGCCGGTGTTCGCTCCGTGACCGGAGCGAGGGTCAGTCGTTCCCTAATTCCCCGCAGGGTGGAACTCGCCAACGCGCACAACTTTTGCGCGGCCTCAGCCTTGCAGAGATTCTCCCACGCCTGCTCGAGCAAACCTTTCGATTGGTACGACGTCAAACACTCCTGAAAGCGGACGTAGTCGCGTAAATAACTCTCATGATCCGAGCCAGTGAAAGAAAAATCCGGTGCATGCGGTCGGGCGTATTCCAAAGTTTTCACAACGTGTCTCGAGGCTGGGAAGGCCGGCGGCGCCACAACAGGCGGAGCCGGGACCTCCGTATGCTCGTGTTTCTTTGTGTTATGCGCATGCCAGTAGTCGATGCTCAGCGACACCAGCACAACTGCCGCTAACAAACAGAAGAGCAAGCTTCGTAGTTCCGGCAGCTCGAGGGCTGTCAGTTGTTCGATGAACTTGGCCCAGCCAAAATCCTCAGCACCCGAGCCCGAAGGAGGGGTTGGATTGTCTCTTCCGGGGCCGCCCTCGGGCGGTCCCGCCGGTTCTCCGGGATGCATCGGCGGCTTCGCCGACATCCAGAGAAACTGGACCATGCACACAGCGGTAGCCACAGATCCCCACATCAAAGGGGCTGCGGTTTTGACCGCGTTCATCACCGCCGACATATCTAAGGTTCAAACAAATAACCGCAGTGCCGCTTGTGGTCGAAGGTCTTGCTGAGGTGCAAAGGTGCGAACGCCTGTACTTGCCGATGATCAAGGCCACGGAAGTCTTGAAAGGCGTCGAGGGTCGGGCTGAAGCGTACTTGCCTATCTTCAAGTCCACGGGGGTCTTGAAACTTGAAAGGCGCGGAAGGTCGGGTTGATGCACGAAAAAGAGGGGTTCTCGTTCTCGCACAACAAGTCTTGAAGAAGCGGCCAAGCTTTATTTTTGAGTAATCAGTTTACGTAGAGTGAGTTTGCGTTGTTTGTGAGTTTAGGTCGACCGTAGCAAACCACCGAAGTAGCCCGCCACAGTGTTCCACCGTCTAAACATGCAGCATTTCTCACTTATGTGAGCAGAGACGAAGCCGACGAGCCAAAAGCACCAGAAACTAGCGGATCAGTCATGGTGAATGAAAGAAGTCTCTCGTCCGTAAGTACGCTGACATCTCATAAAATCGCTCGAACTACGGGGCACAAGCATTGACAACGAAAAATTGCAGCTCCTTGTTCGGAACTGTGCCGCCACAATGTCGCGCTTTGCCGCGACCAAGCCTTACTGTGAGTTCTGTGTAGTCGTATTCCATCAAACTGACGACTGTTTCCTCCGCGGTACCCAAGTGCCCGTCATTCCTGTTACCAGGCGACTCAGATGAACGAACTTTTTATTATTTTTTTCCGGTTTTCGGTCGTCGCTAGGTGCTCGCACCAGACCGCTGTACCTCTGTATGCAAGTGCATCGATCGCACTTTCTCGCGCAAGTGCATTGAGCGCACTGCCAGCTGCCGTCGTAAAAATCAATCCTGATTCGACAAGGCGCTTATTTCGGAATCTACGCGCTGTTCTTTGCAACGTCGGTCGACGAGCCCGCGCTTCCCTGGTTCTTCTTCGCTTCCTTGAACTTCAGGAATTCTTCCATGTCCGACTTGTCGAGGGTGGCGCTCCCCTGCAGCAACAAAGCAGTTTCGAATTCGTCCCCAGACGAAATCGCGAGCGACGTATCAATTTTGAGATACGCGTTTTCGAAGCGTTCCGCGCTCCACTGGCTGCAGCGGCGGGTCTTGCTGTCCTTCCAGAGCGTGGCGCGGACTTCCGCCGTATTGTCGGTATCCCAACCGATCAACAACTTATTGCACAGCGGCGTCGCATACAAAATGCGAGCTTTATCCTTCGAGCTCTTCTTTCACGGCGTCTCCGTCGGCGCTCAAATCAGTCTCGTCGACCTTGCTCAGGTTCTGGCACACGTGCCGCAGCACGAGACTGAATTTACTTTTCCTTTCCCCTTTCGCATGCGCCGAACCCAAAAGGGTTTGGATGATGCCCGTGTCCAGCTCGGCGGCTCCTCCCATACGGAGGCCAAAAACCTGCTGTGCTCCGAGTAAGAAGTCCCTGCACTGCTGGACATCTACACTGCCGGGGAAATTCGCGCTGAGCGTGTAGAAGATCTTGACGATGCCGGTCATTGGAAGTCCTAAAAGGACTGCTTCCATCATTGGATTCACGTAGCAGGCCGCAAAGGCGTTGCAGCTACTTCCAGGCCAGTGAGCCATTTTGACCAACCGGGTGTACGGGGCACACCAACCGATCAGGCGGCTGATCGAAGCTCGCGCTTTCCCGTGCTCGTACGAGTCGGCACTCAGGTGCCCGCACAGACTTTTGACCAGCTCGATCTTCGACGTCCATCCTTGGATCAGGTCGGAAAAGACCTGCGGATGCGGTGAGCATAGAGCTTTATTTTCGCGGAGAACTAATTCTTTCTCTCGCACTCATCAATCCCTACTCTCGAAAAAGTAGGCACACAAAGATTTATACCTCCCCGAAGTTGGAGTAGGCCTGCTGGCACAAGGCCAAGCACTCGTCCATTCCCCACTCGAACGCCCTGCGCGGGTTCTGCAAAGTTTGCAGCAGCGGGTTCTGGCCCAGCCCGGCGAAGACATAACAAAGTGTCGTCATCAACAAATTGCAGCAGCCGTTCACCGCGCCCATCGAGAGGCTCGTCTTCCCCAACCAATAAGATGGCTCTTCCAGGTGCTCGAACGAGCCCCACTCGATCGCGCCCCTCATCGCCGCATTCGCCAGCTCCACGTTGGCTTGGTTGGCGGTCGGCAGGGTCACTTTCGCGCTAGTAGCAGCGGCCAGGACGGCCTCGCTGTACTCTTCAGCCTTCGGCTGGGCAGCCAGCGCTTCATCTTGGTTCAGTTCTAACTTGTTCTCACCATCCGTCTTCTGGCGCTTACCAGCGACCGCCGAAGCGGTCGAGGCAGAGGCAGAGCTGGATTGGCCTTTACCTTTGCCGGCCTCACCCTGGGCCCAAATGACCCGGCCTTCATGCGTGACTTCGTACCATTCTCCGCCCCCCGCAGGGACTTTCGCGGACTCCACAGAGTCCGACGCAGCCGGGCGCTTGCCAGATTCACTGCCGGCCGCAGAGCCGTTGTTAGCCTGCGCGCTGTTCGCCCAGGACCAGGGCTTCCGCCAGGACTTGTCCTGTTGGTTGCCCTTCCCAGCGCCTTTGCCGGCGCCGTGGCCCTTGTTGTTGTTGCCTTTGCCTTTCCAGCCCATGGCGTTGATGGGCGACGTTTTGAAAAACCTACTTGTTCGTGCGCGCCGCTGTCACCCTGGAAAAACCGAAAAGAGGATTGATTGATGAGAAAGTTTTCGTAGGTCTTGGCTCAATCTGGGCCTGCATGACGCTCCCTTTTCGGAGTCAACTCTACATAAGCCGTTCGCTAACGCGGACCTTTTGTTGGCGCTGAACCTTCGGCCGAACAGAAGTTGGACCTCGTTGCAGAGTTTGAGACTTATCGTTTTGGGGACCTCGTAGGACCAGAGCGGCCTGCTCTCGCAAGAGCAAAGTTTGATCCAGCGCACACATCGATCGGCATTTCCTGTTTTACGCAAGAACTACCTTTTCCGTTCTTGGTGACATGGAGCCAGAGACTCTGATTCCGAACTTAGCAAAAAGAACTGTTCATCGAGGATCTCACACCAGCGTCGCGATGCGATGCCCGCAGGCCCGCACCGCCCTGCGTCCGTAACGGCACGCCCGCCGGTAGAACTTGTAAAGCATGGCCATGAAGCCGGTTTCGCGCTGCACTCGGACAGCGTGAACTTCTGCACGCGCAGACGGAGGACTGCGCGGCGGAGGGCTGTAGTTCCGCGAGACCTTGCGCGGTCCCTTGCTGCCTTTGACATTGGCCGGAGCCTTGTAGCCCTTGCAGCCGCCCTTGCTCTTGCCTTTGCCACACGGCTTGGACTTGCCACGCGGCTCGGGGATAACGAGAAGGCCAGCCACACGCTCACCACTCCGGGTGAACAACGGCTCGCTGATCGGCAAAGACATTTTTACAGCTTTCGTTAGTCAAAGTCTGCGTTCGGAAACCTCCACAGAGGTTCTAGCTGCTGCTAGAAGGTTTTGGATTCGTTTTAGTCAAGTTTAAAGAGGCGAAAAGCGTGAGCTTTTTTCTGAACATAAATTTTTCCAATGGGCACCCCAATGCGGCACGAGAACGATCCGACGATTTGCACCCCACATTCGCCCCACATTCCTTCTTGACTTTGAAGATGATCCGACATTGATCTTGAAGAACCAGGATGGCCGCCACGATGACAATGCGCGTTTCACGGATTCGGCGCTGCGGATCTTTGTTCACGTGGTGGGTGCCAGCTTCTGTTGGATCTCAAAGGTGCGAACATCGTGGGCGAGATTCGCCGACTATTCCCGTGACATGAAAACCAGGATGCGGGTCCCCTGAGAACACAACTACTCAATGGCACAACAAATGACAGAGGTGTGGGAGAATTTGTCTGGGGCGAAATTCGGTCTGGTGGGGTGCTCTCGTCGTTCGTTTTGTCCGTAGGGATGAAGATCAGCACACATGTCGGCTGCAAAGTGTCCTTTTCTTTTCCAACATTTAACGACTTCCAGTTTTGATCTCAAGCAGTAACAGCTCCAAAAGTAGAACAGAACTGAATGCAAAACATTGCCGCAGTAGCAGATCCAATCGTTGTGGTAGGCTAGTCATCAATTTTTCTGTGCGCAATTATCTAAATTCTTCCCATCAATTCGCTTCTGCTGTTTTCATTTCGTTGCTTCCCCTACAGCTCATCCATGTCAACGTCGTCGTCGGGCAGCTTCATGCTCTTGCTCTTCTTCGGCGGCGATTTCTTTTCCTGCCCCGCCGCAGTAAACGTGTGCTTCTGCGTGATCTTTTTCGTTTCCCACATCTTCTTGCTCGGCTCGCACTTGCACGGGGTGAAGGTGCACGTGCGGAGCTTTCTGGTCGCCAACTTCCTGGCGCAATTGTGGAACTTGGAAGGTTCCTGCTCCACCAGCAGACCCTTGTTCTTATACAACTTGCCCTGAAACCACCAGCCGCAGAAACAGCGGAACTTCGCCCCCGAATGCTCCCGGTAGACATGCGAACGCGGACCGCAAGCGATTTGGAGCAAACTATCGGACACCGTGGTCTTGTACTGCAGAGTGGGACCGTGGCCGCCGATCCACATCGGGCGCGCAGATCCCACCCCCTGTTCGCATTCAGCACAGTAAACCTCTTCCCAGCCTCTCTCGAGTGATTCGCAGTGCAGTTGGCAGAAGTCGAGATCCGGCTGGTGGAATCCCTGCTGGGTTTTGAGGTACTGCGTCTTGCCCTTGTCCGTCTCGAGAAATTCCTTTTTCGCGTCCGCCAGCTTCTGCAGAAACACCTCGCTGCGAATGTCCACGCCCTCTTTCGCCCGTCGCGCGCCAGCTTCCTGCGAGTCCTCGTCGCGCAGCAGGTCTTCTGCCTCCTGATAGTAGCAGTTGATGCGTTTCATAGGGACGAGTCAATGACGCGGGCGATTCTAGTACAAACAAACTGTAATACCCCCTGCAGTTTCGCGGTCGCTTTCGCGTCGTCGTAGAGAAACGGACCGTAAGCATCCCCCAGCAGCGCAGCAATCTGGTTTTGGTTTTTCAGGAGAAGCTTCGGGCTCGCTTCTCTGGCCTGCACGATGCGCGGACCGTCCGGCACTATCTTTTCCTTCTTTCTCTTGTTCAACGGCTTGGCCGCGAGTTTCGTGACCTCCTCCTGCAGTTTCATCTTGAACGCGCCGCAGGTCGTAAACATCGCGGCGAGGAATCCAGTCGCGCCATCAACTTTTTTCACGTCATAAAACCCCTGCTCCGCCAGTATTCGTTCCCCGTCCTTTTGCCCGAACATCAGCGCGAAGAACAGCTCCGTCCAATCTTTCGCGATCGGAAAATCGACGCGGTGCCAGACGGCGAGCAAACCTTTTTCTTCGTCGTTGAGACGGTCGAGGCCGGCGTCGGGCGGCGACGCCAGGCCTCTGTTGAACTCCTTGTAGTCGCCGAGATTCTCCTTCAGGACCCCCTGCATGAAGACTCCGTTCTTGTTGTAACTTTCCTCCCACGGCTCCAGCTCAGGATCCGCGTCCGAATAGTCCACCCCCACCACTTCTTTCGACGTGCTGCGCTTGATTTCCTTCCATTTGGTGTCCATGTCGGACACGACGCTCGGGTAGAAAGCAGGCAGCTCGGGGTCGAGAATGTTTTTGATACGGATGGGCTCTTCCTCCAGCAAGTACTTGCAAGTCTGCATGACGTCCGCCTTCGTGCTGGAGTTAGAGCCAGCCCCGAAATCGTCGCGCAACGCGAAGCCGTGCCTGATGGCAGCGGCCAGCGGGCGGTGAACCATCGAGAATTTCCCGATGGAGATGCGCGGCTCGTTGTCCTCTTCACCCGCGAGCGTGTACGTCGCATCGTCGACAGCGCGGAGATCGGCCACGAAATTGCCGACGAAAGCCGAGACTTTATCGGAGTTGCACCAGAGGGATGCGATTTTCGACTGTTGGGAGGCTCGGGAGCTGGGGAGCGGGAACATGTAAGCGGAGTCGTAGGTGGGGAGTTTGAAGATTTTGTCGATCCGGCCCAGGGGCACATCGAACATCGGCGGCATTTTGATCACCGGGCACTTTTTCGGGAACGCGCCATTGAAACCTGATGTGGGATAAAATTTTGCGAAGCTCGGCGGAAAGCGAATTGATGCAGATTCAATTCCACCCAAGAGCTGCGGAGATTCAAAAAGAAGTGGGTTCTGTGCGTTTTTTGCGGATGGAGGCCCAAGCTGTCGCCAATTCACAAGAACAAGTATTTACAAAAGCAATCAACAGTATACCGCGCCATTTTCCGACGCCATGCCCTATGTTAACTCCTGTCGCCTTGTACACGTCGAAGGTTTCAAACGTGGGAACCGTCGCCGATTTTTCGACGACTTCCACCGGCTCGGCTGGACACACTTTTGCCCACCGGGACGCAAAATAGTCTCCATTCTGAACGACCGGCGCCTCCACGAGGTTCACCGTCATGATGACCATCTGGGCCAAGCAGACACGGATCACTTGAACCAGCCGCGTCGTTCCATCCTGCGTGTGCACCTCCAGTATGGTTGGCTGGTTTCGGCTTTTCTTGGTCTGCCAAACGCCATACACGTAGAAGCAGTTCTGCCGCCCCCTTTCTATTCGCGCTTTTGCCTCCTTCGACGGATTCATCAGCTCCAGGCAATGCTCGTCGATTACCATCTCCGCCAGGAGCATCTCTTTCCAGATGGAGACGCGGAAGACAAATTTGCAGTACTCCTGGTGTTCCTGTGGCGAGAGCCCGCTTTCGGAGCGATGTTTGAGCGAAAAAAGTTGCGTCATTTCAGCGCGCAGCAGCTTCTCGTCCGGCCGCTTCCGCTTTTTGAGATGCTCCTGCACTTGCTCGAGCGCGTTGCGAACCGGCTGCTTTCCGATCCCTAACTGCTGACACAGCAGCGCAAACTCCGACGGCAGCACCAGTCCCACCGTGTTGGCCTCGAAGCTCAAGTCCGTGCCGTACAGCAGTTCTTGCATTCCCCTGACCGTTTCACAGCGGAAGTGGGACAGAGGCTCGCGCCCATCGAGCGTGGAACAGCTGAAGTTGCAGCCGAGGTCGCTCGTGTGCTTACCATCGGCGGACGTCGGAACAAGCCAGGGGAACTGCATCGGCACGCTTCGCTCTTGCAAAGCCCAGGGAAATTCCTGGCAGTAGTTTTCATGAGCTCATCTGCATTGCTTTAGTAGCACGGCTGAAAACAACGAAAGACACATCTTCAACATGGAGGCCACACGCACTGAGGATTGAGACGCGAAAAAAAAGTACCCCTTTCATGCATCCCTTGTGGCCCGCCCTCAGCGCCGACCTATTGACTTTCCCCCCCTGCGCTTCGATGTCCCTCGTATTCGGAATCCGAGCCTTCACCCATTCGCTCATGAGATCCATCGCTGCCTTCCATTCTCCCTGCAGCACTGCTTCGTTGAACTTGCCGATGAGGTACCAGCGGTCGTGGTTCATGATGAGAGTGAGGAACTTCTTCGCGTGGCGGGTTTGCGACGATCGGAGAAGGTCGACGGACTCGGCCAGGTTTTTTTCCCACTCCAGCGGCTGCAACTGCCTGCGCCGGTCATACGACGTCATACACGGCACCAGAGTCGGACTCGACTCGTCCATCTCGATCGACGCCGGATCTCTGACAATCCCTATCTGCCGCGCGTCAAAGTGGTTGGTGAAGAGGAGTCCGTGGTCCTTGTGATTCGGAGCCATGCCGACGCTGCGATAGGCGTCGGGTAGCATCGGGCAGGATGGGTCGGGG